>JARACY010001391.1:0-59644 GCA_029255725.1 Scrobipalpa atriplicella | reverse complement strand
CAACAGTTGGTTGTTGTTGTTGAAGCATGACCCGATCTTTGCACCTCTCGCACTGCAGTCGACGTAACGAGCATCGACCGACGCCGGCGCATCTCCGTTAAGTGATTCCATACAGCAACAACAACTATACCCCAGTCAATGAGGAGATTATTGTCTAAGCACCCTGACAATAAATCCATTGTTTGGCACAGTAATATTCTCTGACAATAATAAATAAATTCACTTATTTTGTTCTTTGGCCTATGCTTTTATCGTTTCGGGTTAGCTATCCTCGAGCTATCCTCCAGATGAATGAAAGGCTTTTAAATCAAGGGTCATTTCCCTCGTTACAAACTCCCCGTTGACTGGACTACAACAAGCTGAAACGAGCCTCCATAACCAAACACTTGCTGAATTGCCACCTGGAACGGTACAATCTCGAACAAGATATAAATATGAAATTGATAAAAGAAGTAATGGTTAGTAAAGATAGAAATATTTTTTTTAGATACTGTGAGAAAGTTGTAAGCGATGTAATAAAGCGAAATAAAACAGTTTAAGAAAATACATACATACATATAATCACGCATTTATCCCTAATGGGGTAGGCAGAGCGTAAACGACCTAAACAAAGGTCGTTCCACCACGTCTGACAAGTTTTGAGGGTAATTCTATTCTACTCTATGCGGCGATTTCTTTCCTACAGCCAAAAAGCAATTAGGTTCTTAAAAATCACGAGAATGAAAATACTGGAAAATACTTACTGCTGCAACTCAGGGATCCAAAGTGAGTCTTGACCTCCGACACGAGGTGGCGCCACTTGTCCCCGGACTGAAACAATGACAAGGTTTAAATATTAATCATCAAATTATTCTTCGTCTTGTCGTATGGATTTCGAGTTTGTTGATCGACCCGATAAACCCTGGTGTCAAGAGTTTTTAAACCGTCTTACATCACAACTAATATGCCTCTGACATGGTTTGTGTAACGACATATCTATCTATCGAAGACAGCAACTAGGACCGACCAACGATCAGCGAATTAAAACCACGGAACGTGAAGATTACTTTTCTTAGATCTTCCTCATTCAATCAGCTATCTAGTAAATAGACAAAATCTAATTATTTGAGCCATTTCAAATAGGTACTTAAATCCTAAACCTCTTCGCATGAATATACATTTAGCTCCAGCAAATTAGTGAAGGGTTTTTATAGCGATGGACGCGGAATCAATTACGGAGATGCGCCTGCGCAGGGGTTACGGTATAGGCCAGGTCAGGCAACTAGGTAAAACTATTTCAGACCACTATTAAAGCGGAAACATACCTATTTCTAAAAGAGTTTCACATGTAAAGTACATGGTGTACTGATATCCTATTAACAAAGATTTGTCGAGCTTTCGAGCAGTATATAGAAATAATTTAAAATGGGTAAATTAAACAGAATGGAAAACAAATTTCTTGAACTCTGATATATCAACGAGATATTGGGAAAATTCCAATAAACAAAAGTGGTGCTGAAATAAAAATTAATTTTGAATTTGATTCTTGAGTAAAAAGTATAGGTAGCTGTACGTTTCGTTGGTTTCGTTTAGAATTTATTAAGAGAATTATGCTCTGTTTCATATCGTACGTAAAATATTGTGGGGTACTTCAATTCAATGTACCTACTATTTATATAATTTTACCTACAATATCTTTCATTACACTCTGTAACGAAATAAAATTAATCATCTTTACACAATAGAAAATGGCGAACTAAATAACGACGGCGTCCAGTTGCGAGCCAGGGTCAAGTCGAGTCGAGGTGCGCGGGCGCAGGATTTAGACGCGAGAGTGATCGGTCACAGTTCAAGACCGGCCCGCCATTGTTCACAAAAACACTATCCATCGATGGGCCCAGCAGCACAAGGGTTTAACGGCGGGTGTGGAGCAAGCGATGGATGGTGAACTCGTATCCTTGAAGGGTGTCTTTGTTCTTGCAAAAGTGCGCTCGCGTCGTGTAGCTATGTAGAGTTCGGCTGCACTTAATCACAGGGCCGTATTGCAACTATTGGAAGGAAGGCCCTGGCCTTGGGTAGTTTAGGTTAGAATAATGGTGTCCCCTTTATAGTACAATTATGCAGCTGATAAATAAAAAACTAGAGCTTTAAAGAATTTAAAAAAAAAATTAGAGCAATTAATAATAATTCTTATAATTTTGCGGTCGTTTTTGCTCTGCCTACCCCTCTAGGGATAAAAACGTGATTTGTGTATGTATGTATGTATGTAATTCTTATAATCAAAGTAATTCTTATAATTCTCATAATAAGCGCAAATACGCAATCGAAGTAAGATCAAAATATCACGATCTACTTAGAGGCAGAACCTATATGCCTGCCACGAATGGATAGTCACAGGCCCAATAAGTACAAACTAGGGGGACCCCGAACCATGGATCGTGGGGCCCTGAGCACTCAGAGTGGCTAATGAAAAGCAGACCTGTCTGTATATACAACTCCAGTTTAGATTTACATTTGCGACGTTGGTAATAAATAATATTATTACGTCTACTTGCATTCCGCTCGTTTTTCTGATTTATTGGCGATTAACCCACATTTACTGATTTTTTCTTTATTGCTTGCTTCTCTTGAGCTATGGCTGTTGATCTGGTGGTCATAGGTTTGATTTGATAACTGTAAATTGCTGTCGAAAAATCATTGATAGAGTGATTGTTAAACAAACAAACCATATCAGAGGCATATATTAGATGATTTGTAATATCTGAAAAAAGATTTTTTTGGGTTCACTGAATTTCTCTACAACCGCTCGATACTTTCTATTCATTAGATATTCATATTTCTCATTTCATTATTTACCTGATATTGGCGTCAAGTGCTCATTATTATGCTTACATAGTAAGCAGGTACTTCACGCACATATGCCAAAATATTCAGTTCATTGCTCTTTAGCACGAGTTCGTTAAATCACGAGCTTTCTGGAGCCCGCTTCACAAAACTACATTTCACAAATTACAAGTTATAAGTCGATGTACATTGCGTAAGCCTTTAGGATACTAACTAAAGAAGTTAGTACACTAACCACCCACGCAATGAATCTCAAATTTTACTTGAAATTCTTAGTTTTATGCAGCAGGCCCGTGGAGTTGTAAACGCAGGCGCAGGCGGCGCGAGAGTCGATTAGTTGGAAAAAATATAGAAGTGTAATATTTCCGTGTAGTATGCTAATGTGGGTACATTAACGCGGTCAGAACAGAACCGACACCGAACCGTTTTGTTAATGTCTCCTCCATGAGCGTAAATTTTTGGAAACATGAGGCCTTTGTAAACTGCGGGCAGATTAGAGCGTATTTTTTGGACTCGACTAGGAGCGATAAAAAACAGAATGTACCTACCCAGCTTCTTCTTCCGGGTATCTGACGACTTGTAGTACGTATGTACAGTTCAATCTGAAATGACTCTCAAAAATGTAGTTAAACATAATCGTGGTAATAAAATAACATTCTGGTCATTATGTATTCTTATTTTATTACACAGAAACCGGGACTCAAGGGTTTCTGCATTGTAAAGCTGCTATTCAGCAGCTGGTTCATTCTATGTATTTTTATCGGTCCCAATCCGTGGTAGTATAGTAATCGGATTAGTCGGGCGATTACCCACCCTCGCGCCTGCGCCTGCGCCGGAGTCGACTCCACGACCGCTGGCTGCGTGCTGCCGGTCGGTTCCCACGCGCCCGCCGCAGCGCACGCGCAAGTCATGCGCGCTAATGGCGCACCCTCCCACTCACTACTGGCTGCCACTTGTTAGCCCTCACCTGTTCTTCTGTTTGTCTCACAAAAAAACACCACTAGGGAACACGAGTATGCCCAAATTGGGATAATGGTCGCGACTCGGCCGGCCGACGCTCGAGTGATTTATCTAACACAAACGAGACGCCGGCGCAGGCGCATGCAGCAACGGTTCAATCAATCTGACAAGGAATGCTGCGTCTCAGCGAAATATCACTGTACTCGGAAAGTGATCAGGCGCATGCCAGAACTACCCGCGTGTCGCAACATTGTAGCGAACTCTATGTTTGTACAGCTCTGATGCATTTTCCGTTTTCTGCGGAGATTACTATACTACCACGGATTGGGACCGATAAAAATACATAGAATGAACCAGCTGCTGAATAGCAGCTTTACAATGCAGAAACCCTTGAGTCCCGGTTTCTGTGTAATAAAATAAGAATACATAATGACCAGAATGTTATTTTATTACCACGATTATGTTTAACTACATTTTTGAGAGTCATTTCAGATTGAACTGTACATACGTACTACAAGTCGTCAGATACCCGGAAGAAGAAGCTGGGTAGGTACATTCTGTTTTTTATCGCTCCTAGTCGAGTCCAAAAAATACGCTCTAATCTGCCCGCAGTTTACAAAGGCCTCATGTTTCCAAAAATTTACGCTCATGGAGGAGACATTAACAAAACGGTTCGGTGTCGGTTCTGTTCTGACCGCGTTAATGTACCCACATTAGCATACTACACGGAAATATTACACTTCTATATTTTTTCCAACTAATCGACTCTCGCGCCGCCTGCGCCTGCGTTTACAACTCCACGGGCCTGCTGCATAAAACTAAGAATTTCAAGTAAAATTTGAGATTCATTGCGTGGGTGGTTAGTGTACTAACTTCTTTAGTTAGTATCCTAAAGGCTTACGCAATGTACATCGACTTATAACTTGTAATTTGTGAAATGTAGTTTTGTGAAGCGGGCTCCAGAAAGCTCGTGATTTAACGAACTCGTGCTAAAGAGCAATGAACTGAATATTTTGGCATATGTGCGTGAAGTACCTGCTTACTATGTAAGCATAATAATGAGCACTTGACGCCAATATCAGGTAAATAATGAAATGAGAAATATGAATATCTAATGAATAGAAAGTATCGAGCGGTTGTAGAGAAATTCAGTGAACCCAAAAAAATCTTTTTTCAGATATTACAAATCATCTAATATATGCCTCTGATATGGTTTGTTTGTTTAACAATCACTCTATCAATGATTTTTCGACAGCAATTTACAGTTATCAAATCAAACCTATGACCACCAGATCAACAGCCATAGCTCAAGAGAAGCAAGCAATAAAGAAAAAATCAGTAAATGTGGGTTAATCGCCAATAAATCAGAAAAACGAGCGGAATGCAAGTAGACGTAATAATATTATTTATTACCAACGTCGCAAATGTAAATCTAAACTGGAGTTGTATATACAGACAGGTCTGCTTTTCATTAGCCACTCTGAGTGCTCAGGGCCCCACGATCCATGGTTCGGGGTCCCCCTAGTTTGTACTTATTGGGCCTGTGACTATCCATTCGTGGCAGGCATATAGGTTCTGCCTCTAAGTAGATCGTGATATTTTGATCTTACTTCGATTGCGTATTTGCGCTTATTATGAGAATTATAAGAATTACTTTGATTATAAGAATTACATACATACATACATACACAAATCACGTTTTTATCCCTAGAGGGGTAGGCAGAGCAAAAACGACCGCAAAATTATAAGAATTATTATTAATTGCTCTAATTTTTTTTTTAAATTCTTTAAAGCTCTAGTTTTTTATTTATCAGCTGCATAATTGTACTATAAAGGGGACACCATTATTCTAACCTAAACTACCCAAGGCCAGGGCCTTCCTTCCAATAGTTGCAATACGGCCCTGTGATTAAGTGCAGCCGAACTCTACATAGCTACACGACGCGAGCGCACTTTTGCAAGAACAAAGACACCCTTCAAGGATACGAGTTCACCATCCATCGCTTGCTCCACACCCGCCGTTAAACCCTTGTGCTGCTGGGCCCATCGATGGATAGTGTTTTTGTGAACAATGGCGGGCCGGTCTTGAACTGTGACCGATCACTCTCGCGTCTAAATCCTGCGCCCGCGCACCTCGACTCGACTTGACCCTGGCTCGCAACTGGACGCCGTCGTTATTTAGTTCGCCATTTTCTATTGTGTAAAGATGATTAATTTTATTTCGTTACAGAGTGTAATGAAAGATATTGTAGGTAAAATTATATAAATAGTAGGTACATTGAATTGAAGTACCCCACAATATTTTACGTACGATATGAAACAGAGCATAATTCTCTTAATAAATTCTAAACGAAACCAACGAAACGTACAGCTACCTATACTTTTTACTCAAGAATCAAATTCAAAATTAATTTTTATTTCAGCACCACTTTTGTTTATTGGAATTTTCCCAATATCTCGTTGATATATCAGAGTTCAAGAAATTTGTTTTCCATTCTGTTTAATTTACCCATTTTAAATTATTTCTATATACTGCTCGAAAGCTCGACAAATCTTTGTTAATAGGATATCAGTACACCATGTACTTTACATGTGAAACTCTTTTAGAAATAGGTATGTTTCCGCTTTAATAGTGGTCTGAAATAGTTTTACCTAGTTGCCTGACCTGGCCTATACCGTAACCCCTGCGCAGGCGCATCTCCGTAATTGATTCCGCGTCCATCGCTATAAAAACCCTTCACTAATTTGCTGGAGCTAAATGTATATTCATGCGAAGAGGTTTAGGATTTAAGTACCTATTTGAAATGGCTCAAATAATTAGATTTTGTCTATTTACTAGATAGCTGATTGAATGAGGAAGATCTAAGAAAAGTAATCTTCACGTTCCGTGGTTTTAATTCGCTGATCGTTGGTCGGTCCTAGTTGCTGTCTTCGATAGATAGATATGTCGTTACACAAACCATGTCAGAGGCATATTAGTTGTGATGTAAGACGGTTTAAAAACTCTTGACACCAGGGTTTATCGGGTCGATCAACAAACTCGAAATCCATACGACAAGACGAAGAATAATTTGATGATTAATATTTAAACCTTGTCATTGTTTCAGTCCGGGGACAAGTGGCGCCACCTCGTGTCGGAGGTCAAGACTCACTTTGGATCCCTGAGTTGCAGCAGTAAGTATTTTCCAGTATTTTCATTCTCGTGATTTTTAAGAACCTAATTGCTTTTTGGCTGTAGGAAAGAAATCGCCGCATAGAGTAGAATAGAATTACCCTCAAAACTTGTCAGACGTGGTGGAACGACCTTTGTTTAGGTCGTTTACGCTCTGCCTACCCCATTAGGGATAAATGCGTGATTATATGTATGTATGTATTTTCTTAAACTGTTTTATTTCGCTTTATTACATCGCTTACAACTTTCTCACAGTATCTAAAAAAAATATTTCTATCTTTACTAACCATTACTTCTTTTATCAATTTCATATTTATATCTTGTTCGAGATTGTACCGTTCCAGGTGGCAATTCAGCAAGTGTTTGGTTATGGAGGCTCGTTTCAGCTTGTTGTAGTCCAGTCAACGGGGAGTTTGTAACGAGGGAAATGACCCTTGATTTAAAAGCCTTTCATTCATCTGGAGGATAGCTCGAGGATAGCTAACCCGAAACGATAAAAGCATAGGCCAAAGAACAAAATAAGTGAATTTATTTATTATTGTCAGAGAATATTACTGTGCCAAACAATGGATTTATTGTCAGGGTGCTTAGACAATAATCTCCTCATTGACTGGGGTATAGTTGTTGTTGCTGTATGGAATCACTTAACGGAGATGCGCCGGCGTCGGTCGATGCTCGTTACGTCGACTGCAGTGCGAGAGGTGCAAAGATCGGGTCATGCTTCAACAACAACAACCAACTGTTGTGTTTCTTTGTAGAGTGGAATAAAATCAGCAACAATGAAACACCAGTTTTTATAGCCCATCATCTTCTATTGTCGAGTCGATATTAATGACCCAAAGAACCCTGGTTTTGGAGTTTTTAATAGACCTCTGATATGGTTTTATCGAGACGGCGACCTGTACCGAGACATAAATAATTCAGCTCGCATTGTCTAAACCGAATAGGTAAGTACCTAATAATTATGTTAGTATATATTATGATCGTGACCTCCATATCTGGAGCCAAATGCTTAAACCACAGAATAAATGTTACCAATGACTAAGTAGTCATTTAGAAAACCCTGTATAAGCCTGGCTACCCTGGTACCGTCGCGAGGGTAACGTAGGTACCTACCTATACCTAAATACCTACCACACCGGACGCGGCGGCAACCGGCGCGCTTCCAGAAAAACCTCATACATTTCAATCCATCAGCTCGCTCGGTTTCCTGTCTGTTCTACACAATCCTGTGTATTAGCCGAGCCTACCTCGTGATACAAACAACAAAAAGAGAGAAATGCAACACTCATACCGGCTGGAACCAGTTCCTGTCGGTTGCTGCGTCCGCGCACGAGGGTCGAACATCCACCGACGATAATTTACACATATTAGTTGTTTGAAGCGTTTATGAGGAAATCTCCTCCGCTCTTAATACAAAATACTTACATTTACTTTTTAAGAAGAAATATCTGGTGCCTTCAAAAATAATACTATGTGTTTTTACGATATAGAGGAATAACTTCCAGGCAATTTCAATAATCCATACTTATTCCACACATACACGATACTGTGGATTATTTTGTTTATAGTTTGATTATTTGTCATTATTATTCTTAAATTAGAAAAAAAAATAGAAAGCTAGCGTGTCTCTCGTAATTTTAATCACTATTATGACAGTGACTGAACAGGAATAGAACTATCGTCGCCACGCCTGTAAACCAAAAACTTCCTAACTGCGAAATTGTATTAACCAAATGGCTTTGAAATCGCAATTTCATTAAACGGGGATAACAAAGATGGTATTGTTTACAAGGATTTAGGGCAAATTCAGTAACAACGTGAACCGTTAGAGCGCCGGCAACACGTTGCCTGACGTGGCTCCTTAACAACTACGATAATATTGTTCACAAGGATATAGGGCCCGCAGCGAGGTCGTGGTTCGTCTTCGCCTCAACAGCTACGATGATATTGTTCACAAGGATATAGGGCAATTTCAGTAACAGCGCGGACCGTTAGAGCGCATCAACACGTCGCTTGCCACGTCGCCCGCAGCGAGGTCGCGGCTCCTCTTCGCCTCACGAGCCGCGGAGATAATCGCGCGGATCACGGCTCAAGATGGCCGCGGGTAGACACTCCTGTTCAAGGATCGCAAACCGAGATACTTAGAAACTAACTACTAGTATGTTGTATACAAAAATAGAAGAGGTATCGGTTATTCTCTGGATGATGATATTTTAAAAAAAGATATTTCAATTAAGATAGCGGAATTTGCATTTACGAGTAGGTACTTACGTACTAATCCTTTAGATAAAGTCTGACTGCAAAATTCGCGACATGTAACTTTACTACTGTTTAATTTTTTTTTAAATTGTTATTGAGATTCAGAGCTCTGTAACTTTTTAGGCTATGTTCGCTAAGAAACAGGAAAACGAATAATAGATTTCGCCGCTTATATTGTATAAACTTGCGAACGTACTGCACGGAACATCGTTTACATTGATCAGTGCGGCGCGGCACGCGAGCGCCCGCCGCCGCCGCCGCCGCCGCCGCCGTCTGCGCACTCGCATTGCATGCGGAACATGCTTTGTTACCAAACAAGGAAATACTCAACTGTTCGCAGTGAATCGATACATTCTCGCGCGACACCGCACCAAATTAATCGTCTCGCAGACAGGGTGTCAAAAATTAATTAGATTCGACACGGGGTTCCAGCAATGACCACAAAAACCAGCTCCGAAGATAATGTCGTGGATAATGTGTGAAATTCGACGAGACCTTGCACGACTGTCGAAACAACCGGAGAAAGAAGTCAGTGAACGCATAAATTGGTAATGGCAAATCAAATTAAATTCGCAATAGGATCACAACGGCTCGGGGTTTACTCTCGGCGTTAAATCGATTGCAACCTGTGTAATGACACGCGTTACCGGAGGCTGTAAATCAGGCGGCTACACTACACACCGACCAGAGACCACCGACCAGCGCTACTTGGAACGGCTACACTAGAGAACCGTTTATTACTAGGTATCAGATCAGAAAAAACCATAAGACTAAAATTCAACTTATGCAACCATGAATGGTAGTTTTGCGAGAAGTAAGAACAAGGTGATTTTTGAGCATTTATTCTTCTTCTGCTCGTCGGTGTCCACATTTGCAAAACCTATCTTTTCTCTTCTTGGCTTGTTTTTGTGGCGTTAATTTCTTGATGTTGTCAAGGCAGTTAATACTTCCTTCCGATTAACTTTTTTTTTTCTCAACGTTTTATGAACTGTCTCTGCATAAAAAAACTTTTTAGAGATACTTTCTTATCGTAGCGCAGACCCCAGCCAGACCCAGTGCAGCTGGTCGGACAAGCTGCGCGGTTGCGGTGGTTCTGGTCGCTCTTTGTGAGTGGACGAAGCGTTACCAGTGCCACCAGTCGCCGCCGACGTCTCACGCTCCTCACCACATTAATGCTGAAGCTTACACTAGCTGCCTTCCCACTATGGTCCAGTCCATACATTCTTTTAGTCACCGTGGTCATTTTGCTCTTACCATTGCCATTCATGGACAAGTTAAGCTTGTTCCCAAATGAAGAAAATCTTAAACTTCTTTGTTTCTTACTTAAACAAAATCAAAAGCAACCTTTACCTACTTAAAACTTCTAAATAAACATACGAAAAATTTCGCACGGGAGGGATTCGAACCCACGATCTTCGGCGTACCGTGCCGAAGTCTTAACAAACTAGGATGCCTTAACTATTTAAAAAGCACAAACATTTTAAGTGTCAAAATTAATAAAAAAAATATAGCAACCTTTACTCTATAATGAGTGTGGTATCTGTTTGAGCGTTGCTCGAGATTTTTTTCAAGTGATGATGTATATACCCTATGTCTGAAGCAGTTTTAACTCAGGGTTTGTTTGTGATTATTAGAATCAATAACCCACGCGTGAAAGAAGACGAAGAAAGTCAGAATAACTTGTAGCTCTGCCTGCAATACTTCTCTGCCATATCAAAATCTTTTCAAATCAGGTACATTACCAACCACCAACAAAAACATCATAAATAACGTTGCCATCAGTAGTTCAACTGCGAAATTCGAGCCACGATCTTCTGCCAACAGCAATCCGAGAATCCGAGATACAATGTAAGTGATTGTGCCCTCCTATGAAGCGGTTTGAAATCAGACTCTAGTTTAGCACCCAGATAGGTTGTAGCATGACACGGTGAGGCGGATAACTCAGCGGCGGTGTTTCGCGCGTTCCTGATTTACTGCGCGGGCGCAGGCGGCGCGGCGCGGCAAATGAAATAGCGCGGTTTCGGTTTATAGCTCGGGTGCACACTACATACCGTCTGTTGGGATTGGCAGAGCTGATTGGAAAATGGATTCGCGTTCTTGGGATGAATCGCAAACATGTAAGCTAATGTATGGGGAAGAAAAGACCGAACTAAGAAGGTTTTCAAAATGTCACATGAGTTGAGGATTTCTGGACATTTGCGGATCAGAAAAAGGTATTAAAGGTATTAACATGACATGACATAATATTGCATGGATCATTATTGAGAAAAGAACTCTATCACAGTATGGATGGCTAGAGAGAACTAGAGCAGAGCTACCTTCTTCGAAGAAGTAAGGATGATCCTGTGTTGTGTGATTGCTGTTCGGGTCTGTCGGCACCTGAGTAGCAGAAAGTTGATGGCTGATGGTTGGTGGTGTTCTGTTCAGCAGTGTAGAGGCGTGCAGCGGGCAGTGTTCGCGCGTGACTGCCCCCCCTCCCCTACCCCCCTGGCTGCAACCCCCCGCACCACCCCCTCTGCGTCCGTGCTGATGAACGCGCGCTCATTTCTCTCGGTTGCTCGCTCCTCGCCTTCTCCTCCGCGCATGCGCATAAACCCGCCAAGGAATGGAAATAAAACAACGACAAACCTTTCTTAAACAGCCAGCTCGGACCAAACTATTTATAGAAATGTTGGGTCCGAGTTTTATGGCGACGGGTAATTGAATGTGTCTGTAATTACAACTTTACGCAAATAACAGGGGACTCGTACGACTGTAATATGCTAAAACACTTTCAACTTGCGGAATGTTACGACGCTCACCGTATGAGCGTTATTTTACAGCGTCTCGAAGCGAACCTTTCACACGATATCGTCGGGGTTATCGAGTGCCGCGAATTAAAATGCCGGCGCGACCGCGAGCGGCGGCCATCGAGGAAAAAGCCCCGCTCTTTTACTTGTCGGTTTGGCGTAAAAACTAAACGGTTGACCGCAACCGGCGGTAATAGTGGCCAGCGGGCGTCGGCCGCGCGCGACCGCCGGTACACGACCCGCCGCCACCGCAGCGCATCACCCACCATCGATTCATCTCGGATTACTCTACATCACCGACTCTCGTTTAATATCATCGACACCGCACCCATTCCGCCGACCACAAGCTATTTGATCCACAAAAACGTACAAGCGCTCGCTTTTAATAACTAAACCAACAAATCATAATCTCAGACAAACACGAAACTATAGAGCGTAAGAATCGCTTAGCAATAAACGTTTTTTTCACGTCGTTTAACTGTACTTGTGTTAAAACTAGTGCAAGTTTAAAGTGGGTTGAATAAGAAACACTGGTCGAGTGAGACGCGGTATCCGCCGCCGTTGCGAAACACGGTTCAATTAATAAATCTAATTTTTATGTGGTCATAAAAGCCATCGCGATAAGCCGCCAGTCGGAGTGGTTTGCTTGTTCCGCGCTCCGTCTGCTGCGCTCTGTCAAAACACGTTACGATACATTAGGCCGCGGTCCAAACATGCGGCAAGAGTCTAGTTGTACTTACGAGTGTTTGACGCGCGAGTATTAGCTCGAGCTGTCATATCATTGTCAGTATCTTCAGGGTCGCAGACTGAGATCCCGGATGTGATATTTTAGAGATTATATTAATAGAAACTATTTTTAGCTTCTAAATCGGACCGCGAAATTTATTTCGCTAGAGCAGATTACTTATGCTGCAAAAACTTGACATGTTTATTCCGTCCTAAGGAGGTAAGTATGGGAAATCGGCTAAACAAGATTCGGAAATTGACTAGTTTAGTACTTTCAAAAAAGTTTTATTGATAAGAACATTATACCATTCTATTCAGTATAAAATGGAGAACAAATAGATCAAATAATAATAACATACAGTCATATAATAAATTACAGAAAAACGCTTGAGAAATCAATGAAAAAGTATGAAATAGTCACGCAGCTCTTGACTAAGTGTAGGTTTTTGAGCGACGTAAAAGCAACAATACTTACATCAAATTAATCGCAAAAGAACAGAGAACACGTAGATGGTCATTGTTTTATAATTCGATTTAAATAGCAATTGCAATTAGTTATTAAATATGCAATATAATTTGGCTCATTTTTGTCATACAAATTAGTATGGCGCGCGCAGGTCAAAATTCAACCTATATTACGACAGGCACGATGTTCCATTCTTTCAGTCGCCTGCGGGCTGTCAAGGTGAGAGGTTACGGCCGCTCGCATCCAAAATTCCGCCATCTTTTCTTGTATACTTACAAGGTAAAAATCAAGTCTGTCACTGCAGTGGTACCATAGAACAAAAGTAAAATAAGTATACAATAAAAAGAGGTTTTATTTCAAGCACATACCCCATAATGTAGAAATAGTTTACATTACGTAAAATAATAATAATATTATACTAGGACTTTAAAAAAATATGTAGCAATTTTTTAAATAGGGTGTTATTCTACCCATGAAACTGAACAACTTTCCACAAAGAACATAGGTTGAATTACGAAAAATAAATTGGTCCTCCCATACAAATGGTGTCAGCGGCTCGAGTCAATTTCTATGGGCGGGATATTTTATTTTTCATATTTCGAATTATTAAAAAAAGTTGTTCAGTTTGAGAAAAGTTGTTCAATTTTGAGAAAAGATTCAATTTCCAGAAAAGTTGTTCAGTTTCCAGAAAAGTTGTTCAGTTTAAAATAAGTTGTTCAGTTTGAAAAAAGTTGTTCAGTTATGAAAAAAGTTGTTCATTTTTGAAAGCTGTTCAGTTTGAAAAAAAAAAAGTTTTGTTTAACATTGCCCTCGATTCTGGCCGCCCCATTCTTAACTAATTTTAAGATAGCGCTGTCACTTTCTTTACTTTGACATAAGAACAGGATAGCAAATAAACACATGTGTTTGACGTTCCTAATTTGACATAAGCTGCTTTAAATAAGAACCGAACATAGAGCATGTTCCTTATTTTACGTTAAATAAGCAATCTAATGTCAAATTTAAGCAATTTAATGTCAGATTAGGAATGTCAATGTCATGTGTTTATTTGCTATCCTGTTCTTAAGTCGAATATAAGAAAGTGACAGCGCTACTAATACCTCAGAACAATAACTAAAGCTATAGAAGGAAAGCTAAAATAAGAACAAAATACATTAGGTCGTACTATTTTTACTTATGCAGTTGTAAATGTGTAAGAAAGAGATCAGTATACACTCTTTTGTTTCGCAATTTATAAGGTTGTCACAAGTTTCTTTTTTGCTAGTGATGTAACGACTTCGATAATAGTATCGATATATTACAAAGTAAGTATCGTACGGCGGCGGCATATTGTAAAGGTAAATCTGTCACTAACGTAAAAAACTTGTGACGACCTTAAAAATTATTTAAAAAAAAAACTGTAGGTATACTTACTTATCGCTTCCTTTCACACACTTACAACTGCATTAAAGTAAAAGCAGTAATTTATTTTGTTGATCGGGATTATACATTACAGCAGTGGTTTTCAACTTTTCTGACTACGCGACCCCCTTGTATACTCAAAATATCTGACGACCTCTAGCTTAAAACTTTTGAGTATTTTTCTGCAGTAGGGCTCTGGTCACAGTTTTTTCCATCACATGTCATGTTTAACCACTCTGGCCAAAAAGACTGCAACTGACAGACTGACTGATTTATTAACGCAAAGTCGAAACTACAGAAACTACCTATTCAAGGTGCAAATTTGAGATGGGGCAGCCAAAATCCAGGGCAGCTACCATAACCATTGAAGCTGCACAAAACGGTCTGAACAGACTATAGTAGCGGGTCTTCTCGCCAAAACCATCGGTTTTGGGGGGGAGGTGGTGACAAGGCTTGACCTCCTTGCCGTGGTAAATCCACGCCCCACGTAACAACGTGGGGGTCCTGGGTCGGGGATGATACCCCCTTCGTCACATCCTGGTTGGTCTTCACCGCTCGCGTGATCAATCCCTCTGGACACACTGAACAGACTATCCAGTATTTCTAAAATATTAAGAATTACAATTACAGAATTTTGAAAAATGGAACAGTCCTTGTAAAAATAATATTTTGTAAATTGTCTAATCAAAATAATTGTGTAAATCATTGTCTGCAGGAAATCTGTCGATTAAAAAGTATCGATACTTTTATTCCCATCACTAGACACTCGTAAACAACGCACACGCGACTATGTCAAATAGTTCAGTAAAAGAAACGTCTGTCTTTGAATACATGTATTTTGAATTTTGTCGGGTAAATTAGAACCAATAGAACCAAATGATTTTCAACTTGTGACCAAACGGGTGAAGTAGAAACAAAGAGCTAAAAGTGTTTCCTTTTCTCACGCGTCTTTTTAGTCGTATGCTAGAACAGTACAAATGATCTTCCTGAATTCTTATTTTAGCTTTCCTTCTATTGCTTTAGTTATTGTTCTGAGACTAATACTAATGCTGTCTCTTTCGAAGGGCATATGTGCAATATTTATGGCCGTACTGTACGTATGAGTGGAAATAAAGCATTGTATGTGTTCAGCACAATCCCCGAAATCGTTCATTAGCCGAAAAAAAGGATCATTTCGCGGATTGGCAAATTCAAAACGCGCTATTCCCAAAATGTCCTTTTATTTCGGTTGTATATCGGCCATTGAGCGTTTTGAAGCAACCATTCGCGGACTGGCAAACACGAAAAAGCCAATTGCCGAATTCGGGGTTTGGCAGGTATGTAAAACGACCAATCCGCGGAGTGGTACTGATGAAATGCCAGCCCGCGAAGTGAGCAGTTTTTGATTCAACCACACCGCGAAATGGCATAGAAGAAATGCCAGATACCGAACTAAATAAAAAAAACGCTGTCATGGGTCGTCGGGTCAACATGGGTCGTGTCGGCGGGGATGAGTTGTCAGTGCGGGGAAGAGTTATCAGTGCGGTGCGGGGTGAGTTTTCAGGGCGGGGATGAGTTGTCAGAGCGCGATAAGTTGTCGGTGCGGGATAAATTGTCAGCGCATCATAAGTTGTCAGTGCGGGATGAGAGGACAACTCATCCCCGCACTGTCAACTCATTCCCTACTGACAACTCATCCCGCGCTGATAATTTATCCCACACTGTCAACTCATTCCCTACTGACAACTCATCCCCGCACTGACAACTCATCCCCGCACTGTTAACTTATTCCCTACTGACAACTCATCCCGCGCTGACAATTTATCCCACACTGTCAACTCATTCCCAACTGACAACTCATCCCGCGCTGACAATTTATCCCACACTGACAAATCATCCCCGTTCTGATAACTCATCCCGCACTGATAACTTAACCCCGCACTGACAACTCATCCCCGCAGACATGAACCATGTTGACCCGACGACCCATGACATCGTTTTTTTTTAATGTAGTTCGGGGTCTGGTATTTTGTCAATACCACTCCGCGGATTGGTCGTTTTACATACCTGCCCATCAAAAAATACCCATCCTCCCTCGCTACAACTGTTCCCGCGCCAGGGCCAATCAAAGCTCCCCATACAGAAAATCCTTGCATGACAAACAGTTGCTGGTAGGGAGAGAGGATACAACAATAATAATAATTTAACACATGAAACACCATAATAGTGCTATCAGCTCCCCCCACGAGCAACTGTTTCTACGCCAGAGCCAAATCAAAGTTCTCCATACAAAAGACCCTGAGCTTGTACGGCAGCCATTTTGAAAAATGGTGGAACCAGAAAACGAACCAAAAATATCGAATCAATACGTCAGCGACCTCACACCTGCTTAATTTCAGACTGATCGGAGCAATTTTTTTTTGGGCGCCATTTTGTATCCGCTATCTTGGATTTTCATGACCACTGGAAGTAGCCCTCCATTGTCCTACCTATCTCTTATCTTTGAGGAGATATTTGACTTTTTATTTTGTATGGCGGCTGGATTTTGCCTAACCCTTACTTTGACAAAATACTGGTCATAATCCAGAGAAAAATTTAGTATTTTGTCAAAATCCTGAGAAAATCCGGTGTTTTGATTAAAAAAACTGGATTTTCTTAGGATTTTGACAAAGTACTAAACTATTCTCTGGGTTATGATTACGCGCTGAATACGCGCAGAGGACGCAACTCATACGTTTAGCGAATGCAAGGCCTGCGGATCATTTTAACCTTTTCACACTATGCTTGCGTTAGTATCGCGTATTTTGTACGCAAGTCAAACGCGCTGAAAACGTGCAGAGACGCGCGCACACGCGCGTTTTCAGCGCGTTTTGCTATAGGGCAAGGTGTTAAATTGGGCCATGACTTCTTCCCTGCTAATACTTTCTGATCTAGACAAGATCTTTATTTCAGATGACAGGTGTCTAACTTAAAATGGCAATGTCTCAATAACTATCGATCCTAGAGTACTGGTGTATAGGGACAAATGATAAGCCTTGACGAGATTTACATTTCAAATGACAGCTGTCAAAAGTGACACGGTTATCCGAAATGTAGATCTCGCCAAGGCCTATCATTTGTCCCTATACACCAGTACTCTAGGATCGATAGTTTTTGAGATATTGCCATTTTAAGTTTGGCACTTTCAGGTCTGTTTAGTTGTATTGATGTGAATTATTCAAGACCGGAAATTGCTGCTTATTTTGAAGTCTTGTACCGATTTCCACCAGTTTTTGATTTCATTTAATCTGTTCTTGTTAAATAATGTAAAAATAAACGTTTATTTGATGTGTTCTATGTATAAAGGGTAGATACCTATAAATGTGATCTCTGATCAGTGTTCACTGATGTTCTACAAAAAAAATTAAAAGAGTATTTGTTTTTCTTGAAGAAAAAGGGAATCTCTTGTCGCATATAAATAAGTAAGAAGAAATATTTTTTATTTTTTTATTTTATAGTACAATACTTACCATTACCACGTTAACGCTATGTACAAAAGTGAACATGTCTATTATGCTGAAGAATGTTCTCGGTCTTAGAGGCGCAAAACGTATTTCAATGGTACCACTGCAGAATCAACCTATGTGTGTGTGGACGGCCTGTGCCAGTATGAGTAGCGAAATAACGTCAAATTTTGACAGATTTCGAATACCGAGCTCGAGGACATAGACCCTTATCACTAGCTATGTCTAGAAAATCTGAATTCATCTAGTCAGTTTCGTAAGCTTGAACCTCCATGCTGGATTGGGAGCGATTAAAATCAAAGAATGTACTAGGATCTGCAGTGCTCATCATAATCAAATGCGGCAAAAAGGGCTTCAGACCCATTGACGCTCTGCTTATCCCGTGAAGACAAAAGGCCGTGATTTTACATAAATGAACTGTCTCTAGTTCTGACCGTGTATAAAACGTGTGCCGCCAACTAAAACAATAAGAAGCCGAGTGTTATTTTTTGATTAGCGGCGTGACGAAGCGAACTCATCAACATCAACAGTCGTCCGTCGGTCGGCGGGTGACGAATCGTGAATGTCGCATTAGA
Organism: Scrobipalpa atriplicella; assembly: GCA_029255725.1. Classification (NCBI taxonomy): domain Eukaryota; kingdom Metazoa; phylum Arthropoda; class Insecta; order Lepidoptera; family Gelechiidae; genus Scrobipalpa; species Scrobipalpa atriplicella. The sequence continues at coordinate 40,988 of JARACY010001391.1, read as the reverse complement.
TGGAGCTGGAGCTGGTGTTTACCACATTCGTTCTCATCTTCCAACCGACAGATAGACCGGACCGGATTCACTCGTCACTGTAGATCAGGGTTACTCAAAGTGAGGTATGCGAATGCTAAAGTGGCTCGCTACTTATTTAGAAGTAAGTTCGCGAAAATTACTCCTGAAACTCAGATTTTAATGAGAAGCAAACATCACTATAATTAAAACTTAAAAATTAAGTATATACCTACGCATTTTTCTGTAGATTTTCTTTTCTTGTGTACAGAAGTTTATTAACTTCGTCTGGGATCTTCAACAAGGTTATGTGGGCAAAGTTTGAGGAACCCTGCTGTAGATTGCTCGGAACATCGTTTAGTTCTGCGAAATTAAATTCGTTTGATGACTCTATCAGAGTATTTCTCACGCAACTATTCTTGAGTGTTTCTTATTTGGTGCGGCGCTGATTTGTGGGTCAACATCCTTTAAAGGTGTGGCTGTGATCTAGGAATCCGAGTGATTATGTAAAGTAATCTCAAGATTGCGCAAGAGCCTTCGGCGTTTTGATGCGCTTTGTTTAGACTTTGTTCTTTCCAAACTGCCAAATCATACAAAAGGTTTCATTAAGTTTTCAGTTTGATAAAATCTTTTAAAAGAACAGACATACTTGTTGCTGTATTTGTAATGTTCTTCTTGTATCGGGTTGGTTATCGACCCACCCATCAAGTTAAAAACCTTCGCATGTATATTTGTCAATCAAGTTTCGTCAAACACAGTTGAAGCATGATCAGCAGGTGGACGGCATGAGGCACTCGACGCGCGGGCGCGGGCGCACGGCAAGCAAACAGACAGATACCGTTCCACTGTTTATCCTGACCCGCGCGCGCGCACCAACCGGGCTGCCAACTGTACTGGAATCTGGCAGTAGGCTTCTTCTTTTTCTCGAGTGGGTTTTTAGAGTCTACGAACTACCCAATGGCCGTAGTTGACCTCTAGAAACAAAGCAACAGCTACTGAAACCACAGAAGAGTAAAAGGCGTTAAAGGCGTTGTATTGGGAGCTTGTAAACAAAGTAAATATGTCAGGTGATTTTATTAGTAGAAATAAAAATTATCATGTGACGTGACAACCCACATCACAGAAGAAGAAGAAGCAAAAAAGTCCATAGTGACAAAATTTTTAATGTTCGTCCGATATTTGGGTACTTTTACAAGAATAACCCAACTAAAAAAAATATCTACCAAAGTCTAAAACTAAAGGCTATCCAAGAAGGTTACACAATTGGAATTATAATATTGTATGTAAAACACTTGTAATCCAGTTGGCAACTCGTGCGCAGAACCGAGCGGTGCGCGATTGTTCCCACGCCGTCGCGTCTATATCACTCAGATACCAATCACACTCATATTTTAATTCTAATGTCTGCGCTGCCAGGCCACTTGCATGCTCAATTCTAATCACCGAGTCCAATCTAGCTACTATTACAGGATTAGGCTTAAGTAACTAGTACAGTTAGTACTTAAAGCTAGGCTACACGCCCGAGTGGTATTAATTACCAAAACAGTTTTAAACTAGCACAAATTAATTTGGCGAAAGAATTTAAATTGCTTAACACCTAAGATAAATAATTATACCAAGTTTAGTGACTTTACAGTTAATACTGGACTTGGATTTAGAATACGCATTAATTATTTGAAGAAGTTTTCCGTTAATATTTGTCAATATGTACACGTTCGTAATTTTATGAGTGCAAACAGCAGGCTGCTCGTACAGTAATTCAAAACTAGACTTGGAGGTTGGAGCCTTCTTTTCGATGGGTTTTTCGATTAGAACGACACGATGAACCCCTTTGTTGGAGTTGTTCAAACCGCCTTATAATAGCCCTCTGACGTGGTTTGAGTAACGACCACTATCAACGACCAACGACTGGGATCGGGACAGTCGGCTTAACGTGCCCTCTGAGGAAAAATGAAATAGTCATTTATGAAATGACAGATTATGATTAGGGTTAACAAAGCTGTATCCAACCAACCTATGCTTAGTAAGTAGAGCGCAGTGATTTCGTTCGACGCTGCCTGCGCCGGCGCATGCTCAACTCATTTACCTAACGACGACGCCGATAACGCCGGGAATTACACCATTTCTATACACCTACTTATTCATACTCAATAGAGAATTACCTCAGATCAGTTACGTTAATGTTCTAAGCCTATTGTTCACTTTTTCTTGATAGTGGACTAGATTGCGCATAACACTTCTACCTTAACTAATTTTAATTTAGTCCTATTCTTTGTAGATCTAGACATACTCGTAGAATCAGTATCTGAATTAATATCTTTCATAATTTACATTTTCCTTAGGTATAAAAAACTTGTATTTTAGATGATACCGTTTTACTTGCTTGCTCTTTACTTACCTACTTCGGTAGCTCAGCGAGCCAAAGTATATCGATCTATCTCTCTAGGTAAGTACCGCCCATAGATTCTTAAATCATATACCGTAGCGACTATCGTAGCTTCTCAGCGGGTAGTCGCTAATTTACCTATTCTCTATTCTGATTAAGTCTTTAGCTACATATAAATTGGTTTCAATAAATTGAAATTTATTGTAAAGAGAATATAACTAATCGTTCAAAAATTCAACATTATATGTTAACTTGATAGCTGTGAGCCTGTGAAAGATATGCTAGAAAACAAAAAAAAAATGCAACTGTCGCAGCAATTTGGAGAGAGCAAGGAGTGAGTAGTCCAACTTGAAATAGTACCTTAACCAAGATCGTAGGTGATATCTACGAAATAATTATCAAGGTCTATAATAAAAGTATGAATGTTCCTCGGCTTATCACTATGTAGGATTAGAATGTCTGTGGTCTGGTCAGGTGGTCACTGGTCGTCTGGTCACACGATTTGATCGGTCAGCGCTCTCAGCCTCTGCGCAGCTCCGGATGTTGAAAAACAAGCCGATACTTAGGCCCGTATTTATAATCAGCTCTCAAGAGTGACAGCGAGTTTAAGTTCATATCAGAAATGCCATTTCGGTACAAAACGACCTGTCAAATCCATACTTAATATTGCTCTCATCTTGAGATCGCATTATAAATACGAGCCTTAGATCGTATCCGCGACTCCTAGACACTGACGACAGCTATATAAGATGATTCTTATTACTTACAAAGAAAATGATCTTTGTAGGTAGGTAACTTCCAAACATCGTTTTTCTTGGACAATCTTTCTCTAGCTAGCTAAAACTCCTCGAGGTAATAAAAGGTAATCCAGTTTCATGGTATTTTCAAAGACTGCGTTTGTAGATTTGATCTATTTAAATCACCTCATCATCAACATTATATATTTATAGAATAATCTGTAGAAAAAGTTATAATCCGCATTATTAATTCGTTATTGAAACGGCGCGGGCGCAGCTCTGCAGGCGTTTCCCGCAAATAACACATTACGAGCGGCAATAAGATGACGCCGGGGCGACACGCTGGCACACGCTGGGCGTGTCGCGGCTAGCACCGCTAATATTTCCAATAAGCAGCCTTTATAGAGCTTTAGGCTGCTTTAGCCTAGCCACCGACAGCGACAAAGCCGACTAGCGGCTCATCTGCGACGCTAATAAAATACCTTTTTAACTGTTTATTCGAACTTGATAGTTGTATAATATTTTATCAGCTGCTATGATTTAACATAGCCAATTGAATTTCTAAAATCTATTATTGGAAAGGAGAATGAATACCTGCTTATTTTATGTATGACATCAGCTTTTCATTTTTGTGTAGGTCCCGTTTTTATGCTGCAAAATATTAACATCCATAAACTGCTTAACATCATAATTTTTTATTTCATAAATAAGCATTCACCAAACTCAGCCTGTCGAGGCGCTAAACTCCTCTTTAAAAAGTCTGTAATGCGGCAAATGATAATAAACTACATTCTTATATATGTAATATCTCGACCTTTATGGCAAGTCGAGAGCTGAGCTCATGAAAATATGTCTGTTCTGTTGTTTGTTGCCTCAACCTTTGTCGGGACAGTGTTGTAGTTGTCCGCCATATTGGGAAGCTCATTTAGCGAGCTGCTCCGGCGCAGCAATCCGCCGCCGATCCAATTATAGATAGCGATATAGTTTCGGCCGAACCATTATGTGTTTATTATATAGATCAATAAACCTTTACTGTTGCTATGAAGGTTAGGAAAGCTATTTTTGAAATTGTTGTCTAGATTTTCTCATGCAAAAATTGTGAAGGCTTTTTTACTCACAATCACAAGGCAAAGCTGCTAAATATTACTCCGTATCAAAATGATTGCTTAGACCTCAAATACGTATGTACCAAAATACTACTTATTATATTCTCTAACAAACCGCAGTATTGTTTAAATAATTTCTTTCTTCCCAGATATCCATATCTACTTTATTTCCGTATATTCTCGTTATAAGAATACATCCAGAAAGTTGGTCCTATTGGAAACCGCCGGCTCCGTGCTGGAAAAATGGGTCAAACTTTAAATCACTTAGCTACATCTTTTTATTTTCACTGCATGATTAGTAACTTTATCCACTGTATGTTTTAAAATCGATCTCTCTATGTCTAACATGTGGAGGCCTCACATTTGCATAACTGGGTTCGATTTATAGTCTGTAATGATGCTAATATAATTTCCTAAGGATTATAAATTTTGTAATTAGTGGGTATAATGTCGCTGCCGACCTACTGGCAGGAAATGAAAAGAAGACGGCATCGGGTTTATGAAATAATGAACATCATGGTACCTATATTATACTTGATTTACTTCCTGCCGTTTTCTCTTTGTATAGATATGAACTTATACTTCCTCACTATATACTCGTACTCTGCACAAAACTCTTCCATTTATAGATGAAAGTATATGAAAATGTACCTACTGTTTTGAAGTATTATCTTTACACCATTATGATTAAGTACCTATATTAATAAAGTCGGTTTTAACCTGTTATATTTAGACGAGTTCGTTCCGGCGATTATTAATAAATGTCCGTGTTACAGTTATTGACGTGTCGGATCATTAATCCCGTGCGATTGGTTCCACTCCGCGCCGCCTGCGCCCGCGCAGACACGACTGCTGTAGGTAGAGGTACTTCACGGTTGTTTCACTACAAGAATAATTAAAATCAGCTAATAGGATTGGTGTAAGCATTTATAAAACTATACGCATTACACATTCAGATGTGCCCCTCAGAATTCAAACGTCGATATAGATACCTACTTTTACTGCTGTCGTTTTTTTTTTCATTGTTCCCGTTTTAGAAATCTTCGTGCTACAATAAGAAAATGGTTGACAGAGTCACTCACGTAATTTGTTTTTTATGATAAATAATTATATTGAAAACTATTATGTATTCCTTACCGTAATCGTAGCGCGCAGTCCGCGCGAAGAAAAGACATCAACGCGCTACGCGAGTTAACTCGCTCCTCAAGATTTGGTAAATCATTGTTCGAAAAGCGCTTAGATCAATTTGATGGGCTTATGCTATGGTTTAGCCGCGGTTTTGTCCGTAATAAAACCACACGGAGCGGAGGGATCATTCGAGCACGGACCAATAGGAATATCTTTGTCATAACAACAATTTTAAATTATATACAATGAAAAACCGGAACCGGACTGGAATAACCCTCAAAATTTGTCAGACGTGGCGGAACGACTTATGTTTAGGTTGTTTACGCTCTGCCTACTCCATTAGGGATAAAGGCGTGATTATGTGTATGTATGTTAAATTATATTCATTTCAATGCTGGACTTAAAGGTTAACATAGAAAGTATGTACTTACAAGCTGGTTAAATCTCAGTCTAGTTGGAATGTGAGAAAAAAAAACTATCTAAGAAAAAGCGTTGACGTCATCAAAGCTTCAAGTTATATTTAATACAACAACCTAACATTTAATGATACTGTCATCAAGAAACCTAAATAAAAAAATGATTTTCTATTCGCTGTGTTTAAATATACATACACTATTATATTGTTATGGGCATATCCATTATTTAAATACTTCTAACAAACATACTTTAACTTTTCTTTTTTAAAGTATCTAAATAGAGTGTTTATCATGTCGTAGTCATGCCTTGACTCTGGTGCTGAGAAGTCTCGTCGATGAGCCCCTGTGTCTTGCTTGTGTTGGTAGTCACGGTTCCTCCAAGGGCCATCATCCCCCCCCCCGACCCGCCCCCACACCGCGACAAAACGCCTCGTAAACCCGGCAAATTGGACGGATTCACAGGCCCAAATTAGATTATGAACCGACAAAAAACTCTATAGAAAACCGACCTCGCCTCGCCGCCATCCGACAGATCTTTAATTTACATGCTTTTATTCCCTTTGTGCATGAGTGACTGGCAGGTTTGCTCTGGTATTTTCAAAAAGCTGCTTCTCTTTTTGAATTTACTTACCACTCACAGTGAGACATGTAATCTGCTCCTGCGCACATATAGAGGCGCGCCTGTGCTGCGCGTACGCACATAAGAAGGAGGATCGCATGTTGCTTGCAATTTGCTTGGCTCTATCATTACGATGATTGCTAATTAAAACGGAGGATAAGGTCGTTCAGGATCCTTATTCCTCAACAATCGAAAGCACGGCATCGATTTGATCAAAAGAGACCAAATCGCTATATGATTTTGTGAAGAATATTCGGAATTTCCTTGATAAGATTATCTTCCTTTCCAAAGGGCAGGTTTTTAGTGTACCAGAATACCCCCGTTGTTGTTGATCAAGTGCGATTTTATTCCGTTGTCTGAAGTCGCGTGGCGGTGACGGGCGCATACTATGCACTTAGCCGAGTGTGTAATTAGCGGAATTACCGATTCGACTGCGATCATAAAACAAGCTAATTAGCGGTGTTCGTCTCGGTAGTAATTGTGGGGTGACATGACAACCCCCCACTTCCCCTGCTTCACTGGATGGTTCCACCGCGTTTCAGAAACCACATTCATAGGAGTTCACCGCCGAGTTACATGTACAAAAATAATATAAAACTTTGAGTGAAATCCAGACAGTGCGCATATTAAAAAGAGTTGATCTTAATTATAGAGAAAGCATCAACGGTGCTATAAAAGCAGTTTTTCCAAGGCAAGAATTTTTTGAGGTGCATTTCGGATAGACTTTTTAGGCTCTGAAATTCTCGGATACACTGCTGTCTCTCAAAGGGAAAGATAAGCAACTGGTACTTTCCCAATTTTTTTTTATATTGCTGCAAGTCCATGTGAAATACATATTAGGTAAAAATAACTACGGAACCCTAAAAATGGAGCTTGGCGGAACTACCCACTGTGCTCGCGCAGCCAACCTGCTATTGTTTCTGATCTTTCCACTTCCTAGGAATTAGCGCAGTTAAGGACTCAAGTTTCTTGACTAAAAAGATAAACTTTTGAACAAAATGACTGCCTCTCGTGCTGCTTAAGTGCCACGTTGGCAGTTATACAGTTAATTGTCTGTTGTATTATAAGTTAACACATTTTTAGTAAATTTAAAATTTCCGTTATAAGCAACTATTTTAAAATTGTACAATTTAAAATTCAATTTTAACAAACTTAATCATTAAATTACCTAAGTAGAGTTTACTTTCCGCGGCTTAAAAATGGTTGTACAATAATTTGTATATTCTATCGGAAATTGAACCCAAGAAAATTTTGTGTTTTGGAAACCTTAACATATTTACTATTACTTCCACAAATTGAATTTAAATTAAGTACCTAATATGTATCAAATTAATTGTACTCAAGTAGGTTTAGTAGATTTTCCTGAAAAGTCTTTAAAGTCACCGAATCTATTAACTATGCGCCTGTACTATACATAACTTTGACGAATTTAATTACAAAAACAAGCCGCGCAGCAGATTCCCGCGAAAGTAATAATTGTGAGGAAAGGTTCGAGCGAATCTTCTGCTTTTTGCGCGCTGAAATCACCGCAGCAATAGCTATTACGAATGACAAGCACACAGACAGACAATCCATTGGAGGTTGCATGGATGGGGCATAGATGTAAGATTTACCTCTTTCAAAACCAATGCGGATTAAAATGTTTTGATTGACCATCACTCAACTCAAACGGAAGTGCATCTAATTCATTGCATAGAATTGCTATCGATTCGTGGAGGACACGACTACTAAATCTTGACTAAAATTATGGTCGTCCCTTTCCGTTCTCTCATGACAGATAATAACAGGTATAGACTAATATTCATGACGAATTGCTACCAATAATGCGTAAGTATGTTATCTTCATCAAGTTATGGCTGATCTCTGAAATAATCTTTACAATATTGTAATACTACGTACTTTGAGTTCTGATATTTAAATGTATAAATTACTTTAACGATTTAATTTAAATTTGAATGGTATTAATGAGTCTTTCCCCTAATTGGTCTGTGGGCAGGAAGGTCTTGCTTTCCAAGCAACTCGGCCATTAATTGCAGTTTTTCTGCCGTTCGCAAGAGGAGAGACCGACCAGAGACCAGCGACCGTTGGCGTCTCGGTGTAATCCTATTTAATTGCACCACCAATTAACTCCATTGACAAGCGCACTTATTTATCGAAGCCTTCCTCTGTACCACCACTAAAAGTATTCACATGAAACTGATTAAGTATTCCTTCGCAGCGCTACCTATCCATTGCCGATTCACCTTAGAATCTTTCACCACAAATGTGTCTCAGAACAGCGATGTAGTGCTCTTATGCGATGGTATCGGTAAATGTTGCAATTACACGGTAATTATCAATGAAATGCATCGGTGGCGGCGCAGGTTTCTTTAATTGCCACAGAACAAGGATGCGACGCTCCAATGGATCACTTCTTGTCGGCTCAAAAAGTATGCAACACCAAATTTACTGCTAAAAGTTATTCAATTGGTTTTTAAAGGTATCGTAGAAATAACAATTAAGATAACAAAAGAAACTTGTGAAGCAAATCAAAGCCTAACCCTTTCAATATATAAGATAGGTTCTGCATCAATTTGGGGCTGCTGCTCATTTCTTGGATTTATTCTTACCTTGCTCTACACCCTCAACTTTTAAACCGGGCACTGACGGGACTAAATTATATACTTACTTGTATAATCCATAGACATTGCAGTTCGTTAAAACCCAACCTGATTAATAAAACGTCAACAACGCGATCGATCTCCAAGCTTCGACCGGATCAGCATTCGCCAAAATCGATATCTTGCCAATTAATTAAAAACTGGTTCGCTTCCAAATTAAAATAAGTAGACCCAATAAATATATCGCTACAGACAGTCTTATCTGCTTCTAAAACATTAAATTCGGTAAAGGACATTCAACCTAACACCATTCAGACGAAACAAGCTATAACTTCGTGTCGCCTGTCGGTAGGTAAATATAATTTATAACACATTTGCTCGTAAAGGGTCTCTTACTACACCAATTTCAATATTGTATTGTATCTTATTACGTACTTGAGCGTAATCGTAATGTAAAATGCACGAGTGCTGTAAAACACACGAGTTTTTTTTTTTTATTAGGTAAAACGCTCGGTTTATCGAACGGTACTTTTTTAAATCTTAGCAAAGAGTTTTTATGGCAGAATAGTGGTCAACATTTTATAAATAAAATTAACTTTGGGAGATAAAAGTATAATAAAATAAACATTTAATTCTTTGATTTAATTAATTTTTACAATAAATTACAACCATTTATCTGTAACAAAATAAAAAAAATATTAATTTAGTTTATTAGTAATACTGGCTGGTTTTTTGTGCTTTGCCTTAAAAAAAAGCGCTGCGCGATATATACTAGGTAATCTGGGGTACGTTCAGAAACGCTCGATCGATCGAAATTTAACCTGGTTAAAAATTATATTGCCCATTCAGAGACACCTGGCAGACGAAATTTCGACTAGGTTAATTTTTATCCGGCCCGTTCAGGGGTACGTTCAGAGCCGCTCGATCGATCGAAATTTAACCTGGTTAAAAATTATACTGCCCGTTCAGAGACACCTGTCAGACGAAATTTCGACTAGGTTAATTTTTATCCGGCCCGTTCAGAGGCGCACCGGAAGTGAAGTTTTATCTGACAGCTGCTAAGGTGCACGTTCAGTGCGTCCCACTAGTGTAAGATTCAATCGGTATAAATATCGAACTGGGTCGACTGAACGTACCCCAGAGGCGCACCGGAAGTGAGGTTTTATCTGACAGCAGCTAAGGTGCACGTTCAGTGCGTCCCACTAGTATAAGATTCGATCGGTATAAATATCGAACTGGGTCGACTGAACGTACCCCTGTGGATGCGCGCGCATCGCTAATTTGTGAACGAGTAAAAATTATCCCTCGCTTTTTTTCTTTTCGCTGTATTGTTTTAATTTTTTAACTATTTCCTCGCAAATATGTTATAAAACGTCGTACGACATACGTGCGGTTTGATAATTACAGCCTCTGCTTTCTTGTAGCCCTCGCCTACGGCTCGGGCTAGCAATATCGCCTCGGCTGTAACTATCAACGCACCGCACTTGTATCGTAATGTACTATTACACACCTCTGCATTATTATATCAACATAATGTATCAAGGAACTTGCGTTTAAAGCAAGAAAATAATCCCAAGAGATTTAAAGTTGTATGGAAATCCTTAATAGCCCAAGGGTTATTATGTGATTTGAATTTGGAATGTCATGTGAACTACTAAGAAAATAATTTTCAGAAAAAAAAAATATGGCTGTGTGTGTATTAAAACTGTTGCCACACTCGCCTTCTGCGCCTCCCGGCGAGTGTAAAAAGGCTGTATGACTAGTTATCTGTATGTGCTCTTTGCTTTGTATAAAAAAAAGAAACTAAAAAAAAGAAAACGCGGTTTGATTTTGCAAAAGTTTTTCTCTCATTGATTATTACTTCCATTTCGTAAATTGTCGAGTGAAATTAATATTTTGACTCCAGAAGACATTGTGACTAGTATTTTATCGTATTTTGTTATTTATGTTGAATATGTTAAATACGATCAATTCGTTTTTTTGGAAAAATACGTAGGTAGTGGATTGTGAACGTGAAGTGAAGTTCAGTGAGTGTGAATTGACTTTCGGATCTGTTGCTTCTGGTATGTTTTCAATATTTATTTATGTATCAATATTACATGATTAGGTATATTTCTGAGCTTTATTATCTTACAGACGCCTGCCACCGTCTAAGTAATCTGTGCAGTAGGTGTGTAAAATATAGTATGCTCCTCGGGAATAAATGTGTCTTCGCCTTGGGCAGACTTGAATCCCTCGCTACATTCAGGATTCTTGTCATAATTCCCTCGCTTCGCTCAGGAATTAAAGATTTAATTCCCTCGCTGCGCTCGGGAATTAATCCTAGAATCCTTCATTCCGCTCAGGATTCAATATGCTGCCCGTGACGTTAGACACTGCTTTATTCCCTCGTTGCCTAATATACTATTTTTTTTGTTTATCGAAATGGATGTTAAAATAAAAATTTCGACAAATTCCTTCGTTGAGCACGGAACGGCGGCCATATTTTATACAATTTATCGCATTCAATAAGAGTATGGTAATGAGGCGCTTCGCTGCGCCCGCGCACCGCCGCCCGCCCCCTCCACCTCGCCTCTTCAATATCGTGCATTATTATAAAATGGAACTCCCTACTCGGAGAGCACGGTGGAAGCCATGAAATTCTCCAATATAGCCGGTGTGCACGCACGGTTCTAGTTCGAGCTATAAAAGTTTAGGTTTTATCAACAGAGGCAGGTAGCTACGTAAAAATATTGGATCAAAGATCTTTTACCTTATAAATTAATTATTTACACAAAAAGTACAAAACACCTTTCATCCATTTTTTCATCTGTGATAAACATTATGACGTAATCGAACAACTTTCACAAAAAAAATGTCTACTCCATACAACATAATTATTAAACACTTCACTTCGATCTGAAAATTTGTAAAGGGAAAGATGTTCAATTTCGTTGTATGAGCATCCTCTAGCAGCTGCTGTACTGACTAAAAAAATATCCTGTATTATTATTATTACTGCTTATTTTACACGACCCAAAGAGCAACAGAAAAACATCCAAAGCACGGTAGCAAAACTCGTGCAGTTAAGCGAAACATTCTAAAGTGAGAACATGGATTCACACCCGACGACCCGACCCGAGCCGAGCCGACAATCTAACACCAATACACAACACAACGGGGATTAGAAAAAAACTACTAAATCCACTCAAAATACGATACTCCAGCGGCGGCAGGAGGTGACTGTTCCACAATGCTACATCCATTTCAGATCAAAAAGGAATAAGGTGTGCTAATCTTCGGGGTTTGAGTGATATTTGACACCCGGCAAATGCAACGCTTTGACGCAAAGCCGACTCGGGACATCTGGCAGGTTTAATGCGGTTAGAGCTAGGTGAAGGAAAAAATCTACAATAAATTCGATTTTTCATTTGCACAAAAGTGAGTCATTTGGCAAAGGTGACGTGTGGGCGTTGGAATAAAAAGAATAGGTTTCAACATTTTTTATGAATGGAAAAATGACATTGTGTCATTTCATAATGAAGTGAACTAATAAAAGCCACTGATTAAAATAAAAGCCCCTCCTATTTTATACCTTATTTTTATTTACATTTATTTGCAAAAGACTAAAACTCTCGGGTGTTAACGTCCGAATAGAGACTAAGCATATACTTACGAACATTTTATGTTTTTATCGCGTCCATTCCTGCACGCAAGTAACTAACACACAAGAACCATTATTCTTCCCTACAGATTACTTATAGATCCCTTCTAATTACTTATAGAGCTTTATCTATACGAAGCAGTTTATTGTCCGCGCGAGTCCGGCGCACACGCAGTGAACACGATTCGACGGAAACACGATTTCACTAGAATAAAACCATTTATGTCATTTTCTGCCATCAGTGAACAGAACGGACGAACTAAACTAGTAATAGGCATGTTGACTGGGTGGCTAAAAAAATTCAAAACGTTTATACCTTAAAACTGATGGCTAAAATACTGTGGATTTCATTCGTCATTTAAAAACAAATGCATATTTCGATTTAATAATCAAGTTAAAAATATAGAAGTTATTGATTTGAGTAGTCAATATTTACAAGCCAGTGACGTCATAAGCCTGTATTTTAATACAAAAAATAGTTTTTTACATTTCATAAAAAGTTGCTGATTTGACTAGTAGTCAAATAGCGTATTCTTTCAAATCAAGAATCTATGGATTATCATGTATGTAATCAAGGATAAGTCGTGCCAAAATCCTTTGAAATTTTAAAAAGAATTTTAACTGACAGGATCAAAATTAGTTCCGTCTATATTTTCTTGATCTATATAAGTAGTGCCCTCCCGTACTGTTCGGTCAATACAGAAAATGACAGGGTATGGTTTTATTCAATTTAAGTAGTTTTGTTTTCGAATCGTTACCAGTGTCCCGCCGCCGGCCGCTAGCCGCCGCCGCGCGCCGCCGGGTGCTTTTCAACCTGCGTGGGCGCAGGCCAGCTATGCCACTAAATCCAACCTCCACCCATCCCACTGCTAACTGCCTCTTTATCATATTATACTTCATAATGTGACAAATTGACAACACTATCTCTTCTTTCATGAACATAAATATTATGATGTATTTTATGAGCGGAGACGTGCCGTTAAGTCCATCGTCGAGTCGAGTTGAATATTGTTGAAATTTCTTGGGCTTTCTATGAATACGTAACAAAGGACTGTCAACTCATATTGAAACATCGGAGAGGATTGACTTATTTCTCATATACTTGTTTTAATTAAAGCTTACGTTAACATACCTATTCATTAAAAAAATACAAGTTCATATTCCCATTTGTTTGATTAGGAATAGGAGGTACATATAAGTAGTATAGATTAGGTAGGTATAATGTTCTCGTGGTAATAAAAGTACTTTCTTAGGGAGCTTCACTTCATGTTCATTAATTGCAATCGTTTTCACTTGTGTTCCATTTCAAAATGGAAAACTAGGGCAGTAACAAAACACGACTAGAAACAGTTTCCAGCACTCAGAATGTGTTAATATTTTCGGTCTGTCTCTGTGAATGTGACTGTGTGAGTAATTGGTCGTGTTGGCCACAATTGGACACGAAAATTGAAATTGGTCGTAATTCAATGCGGAGGTGAAGCATTGCTTGGCGAGCTTAGGCAACGAATGGCGAGCGCCCCGGGCGATGCGGTGTGTCGCTATTCTAGAGGTGCTTTGCAAAACTCATTCAATCTCTTGCATTCCAGGTGCTTGTGCTAATCTACGAACATAATCTACGGGAAGAAGATTGCGGAAAACTCTGCGACTTTCGGCTACAGGAACATTGGTGTGTTTGGTGAAATAATTAAACTTTCGGTTTGCTATTCTAAACTTAAAAATACATTTCAGCTTTCGGTGATTAAAGTAAGTCGAGACGAGAAATTATTTTCTGGAAGGGTTGTATTTATGCTGTGATTGCGTGAAGCTATTTTTATCCTTTCCTTTCTTTTTCCTCTTCTGAAGCATTAGAATGGCGGTCAGAATAGCTCCGCGATCCGGCTTCACATCCATCATATCGACACACCCGCGACGCGACAGAGAGTTGCGCGCAAATTGTGCGCGTCCACAAATTTGCGCACCGCTTGCGCAACCGTGCGCCTGCGCACCCTGTGGGAAAACCGCGCGCAATGCCGCGGGACATTCGGCGCTTCTCGGAATCTCCGGACAAACTGTCACTTGTACCGGTTGTTCAATTTGGAAACGAGTAAATTAATTCGAGGTTCGAGTGGAGTTTTATGACAGGCTCGTGTGACGCGCGGCCACCCCGGGTCGCGGTGTGTGTGGCCGCCGGGCAGCCCGCCGGCCGCGTCCAGGAGCCCGACGCCGCTCATTCCCTCCGACGTCATTATCAACCCCAAAATCTGCAACAAAAACTCTGATGATGATGTCAGACACTGCATTAAACAAAAACTAAACATCTTCACAAAACGAACGCACAGAAGCCGCGTCCGGAGGGTAATTGAATAACTAATAAACAGGTAAACTGCAGTTTCAATGACTGGAAGCCGAGTCCAATAATGATAGGTCTGGAGAGCCTCGAGACAAGTAACACATTAACAAAACAATAATTTAGCGATAATATCAGCGGGTGCGCGGTGGCGGAGCCCGGGGGACTCCACGCGCGCACCTGCGCCCGCGCAGCGCGGCACCGACGCGCCCGAGGGTGCGCGGTAATGGCTCTCTACTCCCACAAACCGCCTCGTCATCTCTTTAGCTATTCATTGATCGGAATACAACCAGATACTCTATCTTCGCGGGTGGAAAACATGCGTTGGTTTGCGTTTGGTTTAACCGCTTGGGGTGAGGTGATGAAGAGCTGTGTATAGGAGTTTATTAAAGCCATTAGCAGCTGTAATGAACTGCGTCGGAGCTGGAGCCGCGGGCGTTGCGTTGGTCAGCCGCTCCGCGCGCGTCGCGACACTTATGAAGACATTCTTCACGCTAATGAGATAATAAAGTGGTCGTGGGAAGTGTCGAGCCGAGTGTCGGTCGTGGCGGGCCGAGTGGCGGGCCGAGTGGCGAGATGCCCGCGACACGCGTTTTTATGACACGCCATAAACGAACACAGAAATCATAACCAAGTATTATTGGAGCCAGGGCCCAATTCTATTATGATAATATTACTACATTTAATTACAAGCCGGCAAAAATGTAGAGATACTGTAACTCAAACATATTAATTTTACTTCTATAAATGACCAAACGACCGGGATCTGGAATTGGGACCGTGTGACCAATTTTTTTTAACTATATGTACGAGTAAAAAATGCCGAAATAAAACTTAGGACATAGGTAAAACGGCACACGTGACACAGGACCTCGCGCTTATACTAACTATTCTGTAATTTAGCTTTAGAAGGTAGAAGGTGGCGTATACGTAGAATTGCGTCCATTAAAATGTTATAACTAGGTGCTTATATGAACGAATTCATCTGAATGATACCATCGTGTAATATGCTCTTGGAAGTCCATGAACTGGTTGCGAGCTATTACGGTTTCTTCATAGAGTTTAAGTGTCGGTTGCAGAAACAATTGGTTTAATAGGCCGGTTGGCGGGGGAGGCAAAAGGGGGGAGGGAGGGAATTATAACGAGCGGATAATGATAGGCTGAGCGGAGCAGCGGACCGACGGATCACGACTCTCGCCCACGCGCCCCTACCATGGACCACGAGTCTCGGACCACGGGTCTTGAACCACGGGCATCGGATATATGAGGAGGACCAACTGAAGACAAAACCAGTCACTAAAGATTTATTAATATTTCCACTGACGGCGTGATAGATGAATACTTTTACAAATTAAATCACGTCTCTGTATCTCTATCTTCGCCTGTACTTAACCGTTTTCGCCACGTCTGACTTTTGGAGGACATTAATTCAGCTAAGTGGCTGGTAACTAGGCAGCACATAGTCCTTTGTCTCTCTTTTTACTGTCTTTTACATATACGAGTACCAATTCCCAGTAAGAAAAACAAGTAAAAGTAAAACAGCGAGTAGGTAGGTTAGTATATAGTTAGTAGTATGTAGGTAGGTATATTACCTATTTTTTGTCGCTCTCACGCCAAAATGGAAGAATCTCTTTTTTGATCCAACAAAATGGAACACACGAAAATATTCACCAGAATTTCGAATATTTCAATGCAAATCAAGCTATCATAGTAAAGCACTGCTAAACTGGGCACATAAAGCAATGCGCGTCGATAGTCGCTGCGCAGGCGCATATTTCTCCGCGATCATTGTCCGCGCGTCCGTCTGTCCGTCTGTCCGCTCGCCTTGCGACACAAGCACCGGGATGTGGGTCGCCAATGCGCACGATTAATTGAAATTGCCGAGGATTGTTTATGAAGACCAAAGCTCGTAAACTATTGGCTTTTGAAGGAAATACGGCGGTTGTAGTGACAGCCCACTTGTTACATGTTGGGAAACTCTCCAATCTAGATATTAAATAGGTTGTCCGAAGTATTGTCGTTCTTGTTAATGTTCTACTCTACGCATTTCTAAAATATTGCAGAGATCCTGCCCATTGTCATCAAATTCAAAGTGACTAGCAAATTAAGCAATAGATTTTGGAAAAGAAAGCTGAGAGCAACTACGAGATCACAGGTTAAAAATACTACGATCTTTAAACACGGATCCCTTGTACACATAATCAAATATGGGCGTACAACTGAGCTAGTTTTATAAACAAATACGTTGTTTGATATAATTGCCACTATCACTTTCAATTCCATTGCTTCTAATCTAAGCCACTCACAGACTAATTCAATAACTTGACTAGTTAATGATAATTACCAACATCTTTGGTCTTGTAACCGCTGCTGCCAACATGTCACCTGTTTCTTGTCCCGCCCTCTGTGGCCACAGACAATGAACTAACGAGCAGTATAAAACAACCTAATTAGTTTTCGTCACACCTCTCTCTTAATTGCGGTTCTACTCCGCTACTGCCGGCGACGGCAAAAATTCGGTCGGGAACAAAGACCCACTAAAATCTGTAGACTTCGTACGAAGATTAACCGACAAAAATATTTGAGGGGCTGTGTTACCTCTGTTATCGAAACCCACAGGACGAGAATACTATCTGCGCTTTTGAAAGAAGGAGATCTCCCTATGACGGTAAATTTTTATTTTACAGGCGCAAGAGTTCATTTAATTTTTGTGTAACTTCGCCTCATCGTATATTGATCTTCCTACTAAGTAATATTATAAATGCGAAAGTTTGGATGTTTGAATATTTGGATGTTGTTACTCAATAACGTTTCAACGACGGATCGGGATGAAAACTTGGCACACATACAGTTTGGGAATAGGACATATCTACCTAGGCTTAGGCTACTTTTCATCGCAGGTTAATCTTCATATCCAAACAACTTCAAAACTGCATAATAAAACTCATTAAACACGGGTAAAACCGCGAGCGGAAAGCGCTATTGGTTTATAATATTAAAACAAACAAACAAAGATACAAATATTTAAAGAAACTTTCACTAAAACGAAATCAATTTGCAAATCTGGACCTTCCCCTACCGTAAGTTTTATAAAAAAGCTGTGTCTGATTGCTACATGGTCTGTGGCTGAAACAATATCGCTAGATAGAGCCGGCCAACACCTATAATCATCTACGCTCGGGTTCGGACTACAAACCAAAAAAAAAATACACCAATTTTGAGAACCGGTTTCTATTTAATTAATTTCGAACGATTTATTTATCCTGTTGTTCGGTTTTCGGGGTTAAGTTGTTGTTTTATTAACGTGCGTTTTGAAAGCATATTTAAAATGCACTTGACTTAGATTTTATGGTGATATTGATATATTTAATATAATTATAATAGTAGTTTGTTAACTAATAAAATAATTATTAAGTACGCTTAACTTCGTATTATGAAAGTTATATTAAAGCCATTGCGTTGCAAGATATTAACTCTATCCCAATAAAGTGTAGTTTTTACGTTTCTTAAATAACTTATTGATTTCCAACGCGGATACAACTCGCTATACAACGATATCAAATAATGAGAAACACACGAATACGATTTCCTATGACTGATACGCTATTGTATTGTATTGGGTCGTTTAACGCTGGCAGCGCGTTTAATTCGGGCATTAACTGCGCCGGCGCAGGTTACTGGCTCTGTAGGTACAAGGGCCAGTAAGAAATGTTCATCCATATAGATAGACTGAAATTGGCCTTACAAGTCGACCCCTTAAATGTCAGTTCGCGGTTGTGAACCGATACAACAAACAGTAATCTGAGGGCATTTATTTGGTACTTGTTTCAATACATTGTGTTTCGTTTAATTTTGAAACAGAATGTTTTAGGCTCTTTAGAAGAGCAGTAGTCGCGAGAAATATATCTTCAATAATTATCATGTTCTCCGATTTTGAAGCTAACATTTCGGTTGTATGTACTAACTACGGAAAGTACTGACGTACCGACTGATTGTTACAAATGGCAACGTAGCAGTTAGCATGTTCCATCTCAGCAACCCAAAATGAACGCAATAGCTGACGATTAGAGTACATATGTACCGGGCAGTCACCCCGCCTGCGCGCGCGCATTGCTCGTAAACGAGTGACTTAGAAAGCGGTAGCACCTGCCCTTGTCTGACCGTCATTGCCCAATTTAATCATAGCTGTCGATTCGGTAAGAACACGAATTTTGTAAATGTTAAAATATTGCCGTCCCTTTCTGTTCTCTCATTCATGACAAAAAATAAAAGAGCAGGTATGGACTTCCATTATTAGTTAAGTCGTATCGTTAGCAACGCCAAATTGCCGTCATTATAACCTTTGTTAATAAACTGGCCGTAAGTGCACCGTAATTAAATATTTTGTAAGTTCCGGAAAATTTAAGAATAATTTTGACGTTTACAGCTTTTTGATTATAAATAATGACATGTACTTATAGAATATTACACCAATTTAATACTCATGGGAATCGATGACATACCGTGACGGTCCCGTGCCGGCAAGTGGAAAAGCGTGTCATATAATTTCATTGATTTTTATACATTATCTCACCTACGATACCGTCGACGGTACCGTACCGTCGCCGTTGCCGTTGACGTGCCGTCTAGTGGAAAAGCGCCCAATAGTTGTAAAACTTGGCACAACGACATTTTGGCAACACCCCAATCATTAATGAATGATGCAACTGTCTGATGAAGTTTGTCACTTGTCTCTTGCCTGTTGGCTATTAGCTGGTCAGTGAACGAGCAAGCAACTTGTTAATTGATGTTAATGGGTTAATTTTTACGAGAGCGTTTCCTGAGAACGGCTCTGGGATGTCTTGTCACAGATCAGTTTACTACGGACCACGCTAAGATAAATTATTCTGTTTTGCTTTGAGTGCTTGTTAGGTATGGTATTATTTAAGCCCAAACACTTCAAGGGTATACTCTACATAATTATGAAACTGAATTCTTTTTACAATTGAATCGCACTAAATGACACGGCCATCTTGATAACTATATGTGGGAGTAGGATCTGTCATAAATTGGTCAAAATCAATTATAAACATAACGGCAATTTAACAAAATAAACATTTGTCAATTTAAGCGTGGCGTGTAAATCAAATAAATTACATCCATCATATTTTACCATCGCAATTGTGTTGCGGCCCATAAACAGCATTTTTTTGCAACTTGGCATAGGTTCTAATTTGGGAACAGTAAGTTACAAACATATGTTTTGCGGTTTCTAAATTTAAAATTTAATTTAAGTTGTAAAGGAAAAGCAGTTAGTGGGCAGCAAAACAGGTTTGTATAGTAACTAAACGTTAAATAAACGAACATTAATTAAACATGTTAAATATTTTTATGTAACGTTCGCGAATAGTTTCAATGTGGAGACCTAACCTAACATTCGAACCCGATATTATGTAGAGTCCAAAGGCTGATTAGTCTGTGCGCTTTCTCACCGTCCTACCAGAGATCAGTAAAAATACCATTTAGTCACCGTTATTAGTGATGTTTGTCATACTACATAATTACTCGGAATATTCAGAGCGACTCACAAAACTGTGCCCTTTGGTCGTCATCAAGATTTTATACTCATCGTCGAGTGTCATTATTACCTAACTGTACCTACTTACTAAGTGGCTGATGCTGTAGTGGACAGCGACAGCGCTACTAAGAATTAGAATTAGTAAGTGGACGGCGTGAATCGAGGCCATGTGCTGTAAAACTTTTCCAATAGCTAGTTTAAATACGTATGGTGGAAATAAAAATGTGTTCAGCCTTAAGGGTATGCAACCTGCGACCACGTAGCGCCCGGGCGTGTGTTCATCGATCCTCATTATACGGAAACCGCTGGATTTTTGCGCGGAGACATGCGCGAGCGCACCACGGTGCTAGGAGTAACGGTAATGACGCACGGGGAAAAGCTCAATGGATTATACAGTATTCACATGGACCGTTACAGACGCTGAAAAAATTCACATAATATAGAAAATGACTAAATTGACTTCACATTCTTATGAAACAATACAAATAAAACTTATTACAAAACAAATGAGATTCTTCAAAACAAATGAGATGAGATCTATCTCGTTCAGCCAATCTACATAGTGGAGACGAAAAGAATATGGGAACTAGACACACAAATAATTTATGATATCGAGGAGCGTGTAATTTCCTGAAGTCTTTCAGTTCGGCTGGTGTTAAACCACTCTGTTCTACAAGTTGAACAGTTTATGCTACCGCAAGCAATATATCCTTCCAGCTTTTGCACACGGGCCACGAATTCAGTTGGTGTCGGCAATGTGAATATCCACTCTTCGTCCATGCGCCGTGTCGCTGCTAATTAGCGAGCGGTGAGCGGGCCACCGGGTGAACAAGCAACACTTTTTACCGCCAAGTGTAGACATTCACAGACCGTATGTTAACCCAAATCGGGCAGTCCGCCAGTGCCGTTAGGAATCGGGCAGAGGAAGAAATACGGCGATATGTAAGGTAGAGTCCCAGGCGGTAAGTATGGTAAATAGTTGGCTAGAACCGTGATCTAATGGCGAGGCATGCAGACCTCCTCGCTGAGCCCGCGCACCGCCGCGCGGTGATGGATGCTCGTGCGTGTAATTGACAGCGCCACGCGCGCCCGCGCAGCCCGCGCAGCGCAGCCCGCCGTCCGTCACCAGCGACGGCCACGAATTCTGCGTCTGCGCATTTAATTGCGCCAGACTCCGCCAGACTCCTGCGCATGGAATACCGATCTTAATTGCCCTCATAATGCGTGCAGCAAACCTCCACTGAGTAGTTCAACTAAAGGTTATATTCGCTCATAGCTCTAGCTTTCCCTGTAAATCTTTCTAAGCCGTTTCTGAGCGCACGCTCCGCAGGGTTCCGTCCGCGCTTTGCGGCTCTACACAACTCGGGGTATTCTAAAACATGTTTTGAATGGTCGGATATTTACACCCGGCAGCTCGGAGGGTATTATCAATATTATGGTCATCTTTACGCGCATTTCACAGGCGAGTGTCGACACGGTGGTGCCATAACACGAGATAAAGGGGAACAAAGCGGCGCGCAAACGCATTTGCGAGGCGTAGAGGGCGCGGCGGCGGTAATCCTGACGCATGGCCGCGTCGCCGAGCTATTTGAATATGAAAGAGGTGGCAAGTGCATATAAATCTGCGCAGTGCCACAGTGCGTGCCCCCTCCTCCCCTTTCCATTGTCCCCCCCAGGCTGCGGGGGAAAGACGGCGGTTTCCTGCTCTCACAGCATCCGTCCGTCCTCAACCACGCATAAGATTTGCATGATAAAATACCAATGCTCCGATACCTATTTATACCGTGAGAAATGCGGGAATTAAATTGGATTATTTTCTTTTGCAGATCAACGGTGGATAATGGAATCAGCAATCTGTCAGCTGTTCTTGCGAAATGTACAACGGTGACAGACATTTCAATACGTCGTTCGGTTGTGGACCGGTCTTGAGGTGATATGTTTCAAGTTTTCAACTTTGAAGGTTGCCAGTAGCGAGACTCTCTCAAACTTCGATTTTATCTCCCGCCGCCTCGCCAGCTTGTTTGAATACACGCGATAAATATCAGCATTTGCTGGACCTATCTACATCGGTCCAGCAACAAAGTGTTCAATGCACCATTACTAGAAATAAATGGGTACTTCAACACCGTTTTTCCAATAAGCGGGAGCAAGTTCCGGCTAAGGGCTGTCTTGCAGAAGCGATGGCGGCAATGTTAACACGCCAACATTAGTTCGCGCCGCGCGGTCGTACGTTTGATTGTTAGGTCTCAGCTAGTAAATCCTTCGCAGGGCCTCCATCAGTCTTCCGAGCAGCGACAACTCCTGCGCAGACGGGAGCGGCGTCGCGGCGTCAACTAACGGTCATTGTTCTCGCAAAGGGCGCTCATTGGGGTATTCGTGGCTAAACCAACAGCACCTTTCTATTCCGTATCCCACGGGCACCGTATTTGGGCTTCGGTTAGTTACCGGGTCGGTATCGATCGCAGTAAATCTCATTCTCGGCGCGCGCGCAATCACCTGTCGCCGGGCGCGAGAATTGCCGCTTTATTGTGTCGGCTGATATAAGGAGCGTGGCGCTAGGTTCCTAGATACCGAGTGCCGACA
The DNA here is from genome assembly GCA_029255725.1 of Scrobipalpa atriplicella. NCBI lineage: Eukaryota > Metazoa > Arthropoda > Insecta > Lepidoptera > Gelechiidae > Scrobipalpa > Scrobipalpa atriplicella. Next base: position 17,890 of record JARACY010001391.1, on the reverse strand, counting down.
ATGTTTTATGGTTGTTGGCGAGTGCTGGTGTTGTCGGCGCGGGCGCAGGCACGCCGCACGGCTCGACGCGATGAACGACGGCTGTCGGCTGCCGGAACGCAAACGCAATGCGCAAGCGCGTGATATGTTTCTGTTGGCCGAAGTCACGAAAAACGTAAATCGCGAATGTTTTACAACTTCGAGGTGTCAAATTAAAATTGTTTGGGTAATTGGGTCAATTCATTTTAATTAAAGTTCCTCAGCAGAAAAGATTCACATTGAACCAACATGCTACCGCTTTATCCTGATTTATAGGTACTGTCTCAATATGTTATTTAAATTAAAAACATAACAACTCACAGTCCAGCTAATTTAGACAAAAAAGGTGAACAATCAATTTACATCTGCTTCAGACAGTGTTATACTCGTAAATAGACCTGGCTAGCATCCCGGCGGTTTCACTGTGGCCGCACGACCATCACGACCGCCTCTTACCCTGGCTTAACACTTTACAAAACACTTGTACCCAGATAGGTGCCCACTTCCGCGTACAACGATAATTCTGGCATCGAGCTGGTCAAGTTAATTGTAGAGTCAGGTAGTTGTGAGAGACACGCGAATTAACCTGACATTTGGCTACTAATGACTACTTTCAAAGCTGCAAGTGCGAGCTACTTGCCTCGAACTAAATTATTGTTTTCGGTGTTTCTGGGGACAATTTACGTGAAACAATTTATTCTTTACAAAAGTACAAAAGTTACTAACCGGTAATTGAAGGTGTAAACTGTTAAGCCCAAACTACAAAAGAGCCAAACGTTAAACGGTAAGTGCGAGCTGAGATTAGGCAGTTTGACACCCAGAGGAAGTTAGAAGGTGCGTGTTATTGTTAGTTTTGATTCGGAAACAGCATGACTTCATGATATAGCAGTCCCTTAGTTAAGCAAGACCCTGTGATACAACTATAGCCATTTCATAAACCATAAATCGTAAACTGGAAATTGAAGTTTTTTGACTGCAACAATAGCCTATTTAATAATTTCAGTGCAGCGTAGCAGTTCTTTTTCAGTAAACCAATAAAACAATAAAATAGCGAAGCGGGCTAGTAAAATAAAAATTTATAGTCTCAAATTAACTCCAGTAGTCAGAAGTGTTTACACGTAAAGATATCATTTAACAACAAACAGACGACGAAGACAAAGGCTTTGCCGCTGGGAAAAATATCGAAAACCAATTAAGGCCGCTCTTGTTTCACTATTTGCTTAATTGGGTTTAATTTGCGTATAATAGCTGGTATAAGCGTTCCTCATGTAAAGCATAGTGACACGCGCCTGCGCAGGAGCCGCCTTTGTAGTCGCCGCACCGTTTTAGGAGAATCCAGCTGGTTATATTGTAGTTATGAGGTTATGACAATCGCGGCAATTACCGCGACGTGCGTCTCTGCGCACCGCCGCTGCAGCTCTACCACCTCCACACTGTAAGAATCAGCCTTTTACTTCCATAGCAGTAGGACAACTGCTGAAAGAATTTATAGAATAGTGAATTAACAATTTGTATTTGGAAAGCTGCCACCATATTCTACTCGAATGTAGATGCCTGTTGATTGCAACACCTGAGGAAGCACCAAACAACTATTTATTTATTTATCGTAGGGCATTTATTTGCTGCGAGATCCAGAGGACAGTGCAGCAGCCAGTGCACTCTTGGCACCACCCGGCAGCAACTGACGAGAAGGTATCGAAACATTTTCTCGCTGTTTTTGAAACCCCCGGAAGATCGGACATCGTCCTAGCTGCAGATCCCGTTATAGTAGACCATCAGGCCTTGGGATCCACTACTGTTCAGAAGTACTAGGTGACAATAACAAATGTTTTATCGTGTTCAGAGAGCCTGCCGCGACACATCACTCGCTATTGACTAATTAGCGTGGACAGTTCGACGCGCGAAGCATGCGCCGACGCAACATCACATCCACACGTACACACATTACTGCTTTTTATACTAGTTATTGTCACTTATTGTACTCGCACGGAGGTTTAAAATGCCTGGATAATCGCCGAGATTATTGCCTATGTGAGAACCTCATAATAGCTACGTTTCAAGGGTAAATGTTTGCCGATAAATGATAAATGACCGAGCATTAGCAGTTTTTCTCAGCGAATAGTTCTTGGCGGCGTTCGCATAGAAATAGTTCAGGGTGATTTGTTTCAAGACGAGGTACTTATTAAAACAAAAATAATGATTGACGCGAAGGAATTATCTGCAGGATAATCTGCATCGATTATACGGTTGTTTTGCGTTTAAATTGCTGCTTTTAATGAGCACGGAGACTGTCGGCTAAGGCCTTTGTCTGGACATGACAATTGGTGTTTTTACGCGACATTTGTTCCCATCATCATCAGCAATTTGCTAATTTGTCCGCTCTGTATATGGAGTGTGATAGACAGGAGGCATGTTTTTGTTTGTTTTAACTTCTCTAACTGACAGCTTGGGAGGGCTTAATCTCTCTTCCGTGTCTTCTCTGGGCCGTGTCTTTGCTTCACAAAGCACACGTTAATAAGCTTACGGGGCGCACAAAGGTTTGTGAAAGGTAGGTAATCCCGCGCTCTGTCGGGATTTGAGCGACGCAGCACGCGCACTGAGAAATATTTCTCCGCTTATACCTATAGTTACCTAACAGACAAATTAAATAGAATTTAAGTAATTTATTAACGGATGATGCTCTTCTTTGTTGAATAATGTTAATCGCTACACTCGTAACTACATTTAGTTACTACAATTAGTTTTTAATATTTGTTTATTTTTGTTTAATTTATTTAACCATTTATTGTACACAGAAATAATTACAGAACAGAACATAGAGAATTACGACACAACAGGCACTGCTTATTCCTAAAAGAAATTTCTTACAGCAGACCTAGTAAGTGATATGGCATATGAACATGACGCGGATAAGACTACCAACAACGTGCACAATATAATTATATACTAAATAATATAATAGATAACTGAAAGATAATGTTCTTTAACCCTCTTTTTAAACAGTATGTTTAAAACCCGAACAGTATGCGGAAGAGCGTTCCAAAATCTGGCTGCATGAACCGTAAAAGAATACGAACAAAAGTCAATCTTATGAGAGGGTATAGACAGAAGCGTTTTGACGCAGGAGCGACAAGGTAGGTCTTGCGAACGCGAAAATTCAAAACTCTCACGTAGATACGAAGGAGAAGAGGGATTATAAAGAATGATGTAGAGGACAGAAAGAATATAGTATTCCTGCGAGAACGAATTGGGAGCCACTTGAGCTGTGATCGAAAATGAGATACGTGGTCATATTTGCGCAGTCCGAAAATGATGATTTTGTTGTTTAGAATTGTGTGTGAACCTTAAATAAGTGAACCGTAGATTAGATTTGATGAAACGCTTTTTGTTTTTTATTGAGTAACTAGTTTTGAAGAGGCAGATATTAAAAGTTAACAGCTACAGATAAAAACCATGTCTAGTGTCTAATCGCCTAACTTACTCGCCTTTCCGATTTGTCAACTCATCTTGCCTAAATTACAGTAGTCCTCTAGTAGTAGTACTCTCTACCCTATAATTTATTTTATGTAAGTTAATATTATAGGAACGGACAATTTAATATATTGACTTTTTCGAAAAGGAAATTCTGCGTTAAATACTAATAGAAAATATCATTAATAAGGTTCATAGCCTCAATTTATACAGATCTATATCTTGGCTCAGGAACTTTAAATCAGGAGTGTTTTACGGCTGCTGATAACATCGGTGCGCAGGCGCAACGCTACGCACCGCCACCGCATTACGGCTCTTATAGAAATGTCACCGAACATCTAGATTAAAAAATAGTACCAATGAGAATTTATTGACATACATTGCATTATCCTAAAATTGAGGAAAATCTCACAAACTGTTAAATTTATTAAAAAATACTTGTTGTAAATTGGAATCCACGACCTCCATATCGAGAACCCATGGCTCCGACAACTAGACCACTTAGGCAGTTGCTTAGAATAAAGAGGTATTAAATAAGCTGAGCGCATGATAGCGGAGTCTGCTAGCGCGTGCGCAGGTAACGGTCGGGACTCGGGATAATTGGCCGTTTAGCCGAACTAGGAGCTTGTATCATGTGAGTGCATTTTGTTACCATCCCTGTTTACTGAAACTTTAAAAATAAATTTTATTTTACTCTTAGTAAAAGTAATATTTCCAATTTGCGATTTAATAACTTTGTAGGCTTGTTGTCTCATCGGCCAGGGCTTTGCATTTACACGCATATTACTTGATCGATTTACTGACTGGCAATAGTGTAATGATTCCTACTCGCTATGCTATCTTAATCACACGAACCATGTCAGAGACCTATAAGGTGGTTCAAAACCTCTGACAAGCATTCGTTCGACCCGAAAATCACATGATTCTACCTAGGTAGGTAGTCATGATGAGTGACGAAGAAGATATGATAAATAGCTAATAAATAAATAGCTATAACTTATTTCGGGGATTCAAAAGCATGTTAAGCTGTTGGACGGTGTTGAATAGTATCATCGAATAGTCATTACAGAACCATTTGACAGGCTTTAAACTTTGATAAAAAGAAGTTAACTGTAGGACTATAGGTGAATAATTATAATAGATAGATTTAAGGCTTATTATAACGGCTCTACCATCTATAGAATTTATTGTAGAGATGCAACATCGATGAATGCACTCAAAAATTGCTGGCTTATAATTTTTTTACCATTATTAAAGTATGTAAATACTTTTACCGAAGGAAAATTATCACGGGAAACTAAATTTAAGCCGCAGTTCAAGCAGTGTTTAAAATATTGAGTTTAACTTTTTCATATAAATCTTAGTTCTCTATATTTTATGAATACTTACTCGTTATCGTTATATTATTTATATCGCATAACTTGTTGATATATGACCTGTGCAAGTGGCTATATCCTATTATGTAGTAAATTAAGTTAACTGCACAGTCAATAACCGATTGATGTCACGTTAAAATTAAACCTAAGTACTTGTTCTGGTACTTATTAATAGTATGAGGTGCTAATAGTACGAGTATGCATTTGACTGTCTGTATGCATAGACTAGACCATAAAAAAGTAAACATAGGATTATGAAACTTATGTATCCTTTGATTTTATAACCTCAAAATTAGAGTTTGTCGATTTATTTCTCAGTATTTTAGTATGAAACATAAACAAATTAAACAGTCATCAACAAAATGCCCCCTTGCAAATTAGATAATTTTTTTAAGTGAATGGATTTAATTGTGATGTTAAATTCGCTCATAAATCGTTGGCTTTGCTTACTGTTTCATCGTACGTTCATGTTTCAATTTTCTTTAATTTTCCCTTATTTTAACTTACCTATATTTCATTCGATATGTAATGCATAGTAATTACCTCGGGTGTTGTTTTTTTTTATTATTTCGCCGCCAGAAAAGTTACCTTAAGCAGAAGTAACTCAGGGTAACACTAAATTTCGGGTAAAACCAGGGGTTAAGTTGGTATAAGTAGTATGTAAGCGTAATTAAGATTTATGTTATGATACTGACCTCACAAGAAGATTAATATATTAAATATGACGCTCTTATTTTTTAAGTACCCATCTTAACTTTGCCAGTTAATTAATCACCGTAAGTACTGCAAATTGGGAATTTGATAGTTTTGGTGTTTTTGTTTGATTTGAGCATCGTGGTCATAATTAAAAGAGTGCTCGTATGATTAAAACTATAATTTAAATTTAAGAATCTATCTCGACTTAATTATAAAAGATACCTACTTATAGGGCTTACACGCTGAAAGAATTGACTAACCCCACAACTTTGCCACCAAAACAAAATATGAAATTAATGTGGACTGCAGAAACTCTTTCTAAACGTTTCTTTTTTTTTATGTAGCCTGTATCGTGTCCCACTTTATTAAACTTAATTTCTAAGGAACCTTTCTACATTCATTTGATTCGCGCTTTTCTTTATAATACGGTGTCGAATTAAAAGAGGTCCTGCCAAAGGTATTCAGAAACACACTAAAGTAGCACGCCATGTAAGGAAATTTCTCCACACTTTTTAGGTGAGTTTCTCTTGACCTTTGCTGCAGGTGACCAGCAGATCGGGGGCGCGATGTGGAGGGCTGCAGCAGCCAGCAGCGGCCGCTGCGCGCGCGCACCTCGCATGATAGCCGCTAAGATACCGCCACCAGCGACGCCCCGCGCCGACCAAGCGGCTAATTAGTGTACCGTTATGTTTGATACACGGAGCTGAGCGAATTATCGACATCCGTTGGCACAAAGGTGAGAAAAGTAAGAACTTTAGAAATCTGCATAAAATTGTGATAAACACCTACTTCCATACTGGACTGGGATCGACAGACCAACCGCTTCTTTCCTGGGCATACGTACCTACGATAGAAATCAGTAGAGGGAAACAAGGGTTTCAAGGCTGGACTTTTAACCTATCACTTAGGCTGGAGCCCACCAACAGTTTAGACTAGCTGTTTACAGATGGTTTATTGCTAAACTTTCTTGAAAACTTGGTTAATACTTTCGTTCCCTCCAGATTCCTTGCCTAAACCATGCCTAAACCTATGATCGACCAATCGGGTCAAGCCTTGATTATATATTCTGTGGCTATGATAAAAGGACATTAATGATACTCCTTTGAGCGTTTTATCGTTCAAGCAGTTATCATTCAAAAAAATATTTGACCTACTTTCATGATCACCATTTTTTTTGTTCATTGCAGTCTCAGGTGAAAATCTTTTTGTGATTAAAAAGTGAGTATCAGGCTCATAATAAAAACTCTAAGGTAACCTACCTATTTATTTAGTATCAGGAACTTTAAAAGCAAAAAGATTTTATTATGACTGATTATGATTATTAATTTCTATCGTTTCATTACGAAGTTCAAAGAGGTCTCTAATCTAACTTCTGATCATTCATGAAGATTATTTTTATTATTTTTACTTATAAAGTTAACTAGTTTATGTAAATTAATGTTATAAAATGAAATATTTTACAGTAAATCCTTTTTTGATTTATACTGCTAGCAGTTATTTTATCTATGGCCTGTGACATTGTGTCATTTTACTTTCTGTCAAGTGTGTCCGTTTGGTTTGTTTCAAAGGATTTTCCGTATTATTTTGATTTATAATTTGCCAATAAGAATACCAATCTATATTAAATAATCCTCAAATACAACCGTGTGAGATATTCAAGTAGACAAAGGACTCAATGGATAAAATATACAGAATGAAGCACCAGTAGCCAAAAAATCAGACGAAGAGCAACCTTGCCCTTTATAAACAAGATTTATAATTTTGACAAATTACTTTATTTATTGGTTTATAAAATAATAACTAATTTGTTCTTAACATGTTGTATAATTGTTTTCTGTACGTAACAACCACTTCAAATATAAAATCGAGAGAACCATTTCATCACCATACAAAACACTTTTCTTCTGTCATGTGGGTTTCGAGTCGATAGACCCGATGAATCCTGGTGTTAGCATTGTGAACCACCTAATAGCACAGCTAAATAGGCCTCTCACATGGTTTGTGTAACAACTACTATATCGAAGACAGCAACCAGGACCGACGGCTTAACGTGCCCTCCGAAGCACGGAATTCTTTTTCAAAACACTGAAAAACAAAAAGGAATTTCAGAAAAAAATATTACGAATATAGGTACACATAGTTATCTATATCTCTATGACATTTTTGCCCATTTAGAAAAAGCATGGAGCAAAAGATCTGGAACGACTGTGGCAGATAGTCAGAATCAGTAATTAGGCCAAGAAAGCAAAATGTCTGGTTTATTTAATTGTCAAGAAGGGCTTCAGCCTATATTGCTTTAACCAAACTGGGGAGAATCTCAATGAGAAATAAATAGATAATATCATGCTCAGACCAACAGACCGCAGAGGCAGTTCATCATCATCAGCCACAACAGTCCACTGCTGGACATAGGCCACCCCAAAATTGGGGGTATATGCCATACTCACCACGCTTGGCAGGCGGGTATAACAGGGAACGCTGCTGCCCATTCCCTGGATTAATCCTTTAGTCGCCTTTTACGACACCCGCAGGAAGTGATGGGGTGATGCTATTCTAATCCGGCACCACACAGGCAAGGCAGTTACTTAGGTATTAACTTAGTTGTAAATACCTCTGTATCAATACTTTCTTTTCTTTTGTAAACAACGTTATTATTTGTTATCTTCTTAAAGGCTGGAACAAGATACAAATATTAGGAATATAATCGAATAACAACTAAATCACAATTAATTAGGTTCCTATACGCACAAGCAGCATAAAATGAAGGAACTTCTAACTTCTAAAAACAAATTATTGGGTCCTATACCTATACAAAATATTCTTCTTCGAGTCTAAGTGTGACCCGATGAACTCTGATGTCAGAGTTTTTAAATCGTCTCCTAGTTCCCAGCATTATATGCGTCTGCCATAGGAATCAAATCAACTTCAATACATTGTTTGCGGAATAGCTAAAATACATACAGTACACGCGACAAATAAACGTAGGTGTAGCGTATTATAGGGATTTGTACATCATCTTCCCAAAACAGAAAGCAGCAGCAATGTCCACTTCATCCTTTAGTCCGTGCTAATAATAATAAAACATACAAATAAATATTAAAATATGATAGGTAGGTATCAACTTGAGAAGCCCGGATGATGTAGGAAGCCCAGATGGTGTAGTGAATAGGGCCGCGGCCTCCTTGGCAGGAGGTCAAAGGTTGTGTAACCTAATCTAAGATTAGGTCTGGTTTCCCTTCTGGGTTGCGGAAGGCTAGGAAGATGATGATAGGTATCAACTTGAATAGCATTTTTGCAGAAGGGCTAAATAATCTTGGATGCAGGTGAATGAAATCTATCGCAAGTTCTTTCAGTACCTACCTAGGAATAGTTACTAATTTTGTACCTATATTTCGTTTATTACTATGGTATATCATGATTTAACATATCAAACTTTACTTACGTGTTTGTTTATGTTTACATATTGTAGGTCATTCATTATTGTTGAACATCATAGGTACTATGATCAAAGTCACTAAAAATGTTTATAAAACTTTGAACTTTTTGGGTTTGTTCTAGAGATTCCAATTTGCTGTTTTTATTTCTGCATTCAAAGCTTCTGTCTGTGCTTTGTATTTTTCAGAAAAACGATTTTAAATTTAAATACGGCCCAAATAAAAATGACAATAGAAGTCATTTATGGACGTATGTCACTATGGTTGCCTTGCCAACGGGATGGTTAAAGCTAAACTCGTGTCATGTATGATTAACCCCTCGTAAACCATTAGGTAACGCAAACCACTCGTAAACCATTTGTAAACAGATGGTTTCCCATACAAAAATGCCTAAAAAAGATGGTCGTGGGATCGAAATTTTTGACACACTGTTTATCTTCTCATAAACTCGTTTATAACTTGATGGGACCGCCCCTTAGTATAGCAAATGAGTTGGCCCCCAAAATTAAAATTTTGTAGAACGTGATAGAAACGCCCACTAATGAGGTTGATAAAGATAAGTACAGGCGTGACTTTATGTACTTAGAAAACACGCTTTCCGATTCAAAATTTCAAATGAAATTAGTCAGATGACACTGAACAATAAATAAATGAATAGTTATAAAGACAATACCCGTCGTGACGTGACGGCGGCGGGCGACCGGCTGCATCGTCCGTCGTCGGTCCCGGTCGGCGGTCGCGTGTCGTCGCCGTCGAGTTTGTTTTTATTACGCCAGTAATGGCCGCGATTAGGCCGGCTTTGATTGGAAAGTCGTGTCGGCGATTACAGGGCTCGTTAAAACAACAGCCGATTGTTTTATGTTTACCTTTCCATTCATTCCGTATTTCCAATGTTATTGGTCAACCGTGTTGTCTTTGGACGGTTTTTGAAATATCATCCTGGCTCGTGATAGAGTGGTATCGTTACCTCTGTCATAGTAGAAATAAGATAGAGTAAAACCATGTCCTAATCCTTAGTAAGAACGTACAAAATTGGCCACCAGAAAATCTACTATTGCAATGACAAAAAAATATATTTTATGTCAGGTTATTGCCACGGGAAAACACACTTTACAATTGGGTACTTGACTGGGTAGCTTAAAAAATTCAAAACGTTTATACTTAAAACTAATGGCTAAAAATATTGTGGATTTCATTCATCATTAAAAAAAAATGCACATTTAGATTTTAATAATCGAATTAAAAGTATATAAGTTATTGATTTGATTAGTCAACATTTACTAAAATGTGACGTCATAATTTACTATTTTCATACAAAAAAGCGTTTTTGACATTTCATAAAAAGTTGCTGATTTGACTAGTTGGAAAGTAGCCAATTGCCGTAATCCTTGTTATATAATTCATAGAAATGTAGATAGGATATCGCCAATGCCAGACATTGCGTTTTCTTTTGTTTTTGACAAAGAAAACAACGTCGAGTGATAAACGATAATCCAGTTAGTTTTCTGTTTTTGGTGTCTATCTAGACGTTTTACTGCAATTTATTTGTACTGTACCTCTAATGTATCAAATTACAAGGCTATTTATGTAACATAATTGTTCATTGTAACGTGCTGTAATGTATCGTTAAAGGACAAAAGCTTTAGTTTAATTCTCTCGGTTTTTTCCTAACGGCTTTTTTCGATAGTGTTTTAGACTTATCTTAGACTGAAAGTCCAGATCAGTTCAAAGGTTATTTATGAATATGGAGTTAGATCGGTATCATCACACTAAACCTGAGCAATTGCTGGACAAAGGTACCAATTTTTGGAAGTCACTTCGTGTTTGCAACTACCAATCAACATGCTTCATAGTACTCACACACACACACAAGAAATTAAGAGTGTGTGTGACTATGACTAGTGATTGGTAATTTTGAAGTAATTACGCATGTACTTACCTATAAAATAATATTTGTTGGAAATAAATTAAGCACGGAGTATCACCGCGATACGATATAAAAAGCGCAAATGTTTTTAACAACTTATTTAACTTATCACCTGATAATTCTCAAAAATAGGGTCCAGACTATTAGCAGCTTGATAAATGCTCACACACTTCACCTTGGAACAACAATTTAGAAACCCAACATTAGCTCACGATTGAACTTTAGCTGTATTCACAACAACAATGGTCCGACAAAGAATTGTAGTGTTCTTGATGTTATCTTGAGCCAAGATCGCGGGGAGGTGAGGTAACAGAATAGCGGGGACGCGGGGAGCGAGGGGACGGACGGCATTATTACCACTAACATAGTAAAAATAAATAACAGCTAAACATTAGTATCTCTTACAAAGGGAAGACTAGACAAAGCATCAACGATCACATAGACGTTTTTGCAAAAAGAAAACTGATTCAGAAGTATCAAAGACATACTGCGACTTGTCAGACAAAATTACAATACTGAGAAATCAGCTGGGCTCTTTAATAGCTTGATTGTACACATTCTAAGTGTTTTGTTGCTTCCTCAAATTCCAGTCATAGGAGTTTATTTAGAAAATTGAAAGAAAGATAAAGAAAATATCATCGGTACATATACAATAACAATATTTTTTATTGAACCTATGCCTCAGCATGACTAAAATATTTCGAAAACATGATTGTCTTGAAATCCTACGCTTCCGTATTATAACGATTTCAAACGTCCACACGATTTACTATTCCCTTGCTTCTACTATGTTCCAGCTATGAACTACAATACCCAATCAGCATCGACCCCTGACCCCTCATAGCTCTTCCTCTAACACGACACTAGCGACATCTGTGCAGGGGCTGCTCTCATGTCACACACGGACTTGCTTTGTGTATTTTTATGACGGCCCCATATGGCTACCTTGCCTTGTTGACGATGTGTGGTATGGGTGTGAGAGCTAACTGTGTTATGAAGCTTTGCTGTCCCACTAGTGTTGATTGTAGAGTAGATCCGATATTGTAACGGAATTATTACTTAAATACGACATCACACTTGCAAAATTTCAGTTATCCTACCTTCCTACCATTTCCATGCTTTTATTTCTCTACATTATTATGATAACATAGAAGAGTATATATTACAGACATCTGATAAGATTTATTTCCGGTTACAAACCAAAAAAAGATGACTGGCAAATATTTGTGAACACTCCTCAGCACTCAGCAGCGTCGCCGTCGCTGAGTCATCGTGTTTCTGCCGAGCCCCGAATTGGACGCCGTCCCGAGATGCCCGATAGCCCCTGATTGCGCAGCGGGGCGCACACTGCGCGCGCGCAGCAGTATTTAGCCTGCGCTGTCACAACCTGCTACGGGATATCTGGAGCGGAGAAAGTCTGACATCGATTGAAAAGGTTACATGTGTTTTTGCCGACGTTTATAACCTTTGATCGACTAAATCCCGTCACGATACCGTCGCCGCGCCATCTGCTCTAGAATTATAGCTCATTCCGTGAGCTATCGAAGCTCGCTGAGCATTTATTATCGTTGATCCCGCAGTTGAAAGCTAACAAATACACGGTCGATCCGTCTTCGTCAACGGTGTCCGTCCGACCCCTGCCACGCGGAGACAAACGACGCTGCGGGCCGCGGCGGACGGACGCAATTATACCCGCACCGGCCAATCCCGAGGACTATAAATCGCCGCCACCCGCCACCCCGCCCGCCACGGTCGAGCCGTAGGGGGCTCCACGATCACGAACACTCGCCAATTAAGCCCAAACTTATATTAATAGTGCTGATAATTCAAGTATAAACTCAATCCTAAATAAGGCTCTCATTACGCTAGTAATTTCAGAGTAATGCATTTCCCGTAATTGGGCCTATACGACGCGAGATTGGATCGCGATTGGGGCGGTCTGCGCGGGCGCAGCGACGCCGGCTATTAATACAGTCGTTAGCCGGAGTTGCGGAAACCACCGACGACGAACGGACGACATCATTCTCAGCAAGTAGGTAAGTATAACGTAGTGTAATGACGCGAGCGTTAGCGATCCCATAGCCTCGGATTTTCTCTATTAGTCTTGCAATAATATTGCTTCCTTTCTACATTTAAATCTTGATCGAACGGAAAAGCTCGCGGAAACGATCAGTATTCACCGCATTTTCTCGCGTTGGATCACGAAATTGGATCAATTGGATAACCGTGTAAAGAAATCAATGCAATAAATAAGTGGCAGGGATCGTGTGGTTCAGAATGCGAATGAGGAGCTCGATCGCTCGACCGGCGCAGGCGCGTGATACCACCGACCGACGTTATATTCATTAGAATAAATCCTCAGCACTATATCTGGCTATTAACTCTTGTGATGTACGGCGCAGATCGCTCGGTGAGGTGTGTACTCGACAATGTTGCACTTACCAGGGGATTTATGAGACAGAGGTCTTCAGTTTATGCAAGGTCGGTGCTAGGAAGTCTGTGATAGATGGACAGAGATGACACGGATCATTTACATAACGTGAGAAGATAATATATATAAAAAATTGGTAGAGTGTGATAAGGAATTATTTCCAACACTTACGTCATCAAGGTACATTTTTGTATTTATCAGACGAGATGCAAACGCATGGAATACGTGATTTTGTGTATTTACCAAGTCGCTAAAATAGTCAATGCAATAATCACTACAGTACTTGAGTGTCAAGGCAAGTGCTAAAACTTAGCAAAATAATGGAAAATACGTGAAAATACTAACTAACACACAAGATATGCAAGCATTTTCAAATAAAAAAACCTTAATCATTCATTAATCACCCAGCAATATAAAAAAATAATTTTGAGAACGCAAATTGCAGGATCAAATTAGCATTTTATTGTACCTGATTATTCGAAAGCTTTCTCTGAAAAATCCATCGGATTGGAGCTCTGCAACCAACATTATCGCATCGCATCGGACATTCGTGAGGCGGTTATTAAGATAACGCTGTAATTAACGTTACTTATTTCGGGTAACTACAAGTTAATTTAAGTACATAATGAAATTAAAATCCCCATATCCTAAGAAGATCTTAATGTTCTTAGATAAAGATTAAAATAATCTGCTTGCAAATCACGATGATCAATTCGATTTTAAAGTGAAAATATAGTTATACTGATATAACTATGTTACAGTACCCGGTTTATTTCTGATGCGCACAGAATTCATGAATTTTTACCAATGACCTACGAAAACTTTGTATTGGATTTCAAATTTCTTTGATGTTAGAACCTTGATTGACAAAACCGTTCGTGCATCAGTCAGCAAAAAAAAAAACATTTCTTGTCAGTTTTTTGTTGACACAGTTAATGCAATGATTCCGGTATTTTCCTAGGGACAGAATCAATCCACCTGAAACGGCACTAGACTCCAGGACGTTACAGGACGTTGCAGAATATGACGTTAATTTATCACTTGTTGGATTCCTGCGTGAGATTTTTTACAACTACATCAGAGTACCAACTGGTACGAGGAGTCCAGGACATTCCAGGATGTTTCCTTCAGAGCGTGACGCTATGGCACGCTAATTAAGCACTTTGTGCGCGTGAGTTTTTTATGTAGTAATAATAATAACATCTAAATCTGCATCAGAGTACCAAATACCAGGCAGGAATCCAGGATGTCCCAGTAGGTTGCATGGAGAGCGTGACGTCATCGCACGCCAATTTAGCTTTTATCTTCGCTTATCGCTCTGCGCGTGAGACGCTCATTACGATAAGGTGGATTAAACGATTGCGATAACGCCGCCTCTGCTAATCGCTTGGTTAATGTTAACTGCGGTCAATATATCTGGATATATCGGGTAACGTTAGCAGGTCGATATATTGCCGGACGCACCTTATGTGCTTGGCACAGACAGAGGCATTAATACAAATGGGGCATACAAATGTTGCTATGTAGAGTTACAACTCTCTTCTTTGTCGAGATCTTTATACTGAGGGGACGTGACTTTTTGCTTTACCAAACATTTCCCCACTGTTATACAGTTTTCAATGTACTTATTTGACAAACTGAAAAACGTATCTTATTAAGCACTCGCGATTATTTTCACTCATTTTACTTTATTTAACTTCATGTTTTATCTTCAGTCGACCCGCGACCACGACAATTGAAATATTGTTGAAACGTCAGGATAAGGTAAATTCCTATGATTTTACCACTAAAATTTATCGCGAGTGACCCGGATAAAAAGTAAAATAACTTTAAACATGCCAACATATTATCAAGGCTCGGAGAAAAATCTGATGAAACTCGGTGCCAATGTGTGACAAGATTTCTAGCAATAAAAATTGCTACATTAAATCAACTGACGGAATAAGATTTATTTGACAGTAAATGTGTAAAATGTAAAACTGGAATTGACTTACAAGAAAGTAAGTAGGTAGGTACCTACTTTTCCAATATTCTAATAAAAGATTAAAAAATCATGCCAGTCATAAACAAGTTAACAAGTATACTATCAAATGGTTAACCTAACAAGATGAAGGTCTTTGAAGATGTCTTCATCGCGACAACACACCATAAAAACCCCAAAAGGAAAGTTACTCAATCTCCCTCTTAGCCACTTATCATACAATTTATGATCTTTGAGCGTCAATTGGGATTCGGCGCACGAGCACATTTCCATAAGAATAAAATCTCTCGTTTGGTGGATCGGCGGAAGACATGATTACGGCTAAAGATGTGACGGAGCAACAAATTCGTGAGCCCGCGCAGCTATTAACGGCAGTTAGTATGCGCGGCGCCAAGTGTGCGCGGTGCACTGTAGAGCAGAACGATCCGGTACGAACCTACTTAGGTATTATTTTTGTTGGTATTTAAAAATCATTTTTTGAAATAAAATCTGTAGTCTAACAAGACAAACAGCGGCGATCATTTGCCTACTAGTTAGTAATTAATTTCATATGAAGAAGAACTTACCTACACTCTTTAAATTACCCTCACTGCAAGACTGCCGTAAACAAGGTGACCTCATTGCAACATCCTCTCTACAAAATAAAATTGACCCAGTTTTGTTTTCTTTTCACCTGATGCATGCTTAACTAAACAGGCTCCAAGTATACCAGCTTAAAACACGTTTTTTCTCACAACTTTGCATACGATCCGTCATCTTGTCTTCGTGCAATGCGCACACGCACCTCCCTTCTCCCCCCACCAGCGCATGCATTCCCCTCACGTACTTAATTGTACGGATAACCGTATAACCGTACTCTTGAAAAATGCGGGATGCTGCCTGCAACTGCGGACGTATAATTCGCTCACGGACTGTAAGATGTGTGAAAATGTAGATTGGAATGAATGTTTATTATGTTCTCGGCTGAAGAAGACCTGCTTCTTAAGGGCTGGTAACAGCATATAATTAAACGAGGCTGGGTGTGGTTTTGTGTTGTTAACGTAGTAAAGCTGCTACGAGGTTTACTGAACGCCGAACAAAAGACATCAACGGGCGCTGCAAGTTAATTTGTGCCTCACTTTTATACAAACTTATTCTTATTTATTATGTTTCGATACTTTCGCGTTTATTCACTACTTCTTGGCCTTTTTCCATAAACTCGACTCATATTCTTTTTATAAAAACTGACTTATTAGCATGTTAATATTAGAGCAGCTGCCTAAGTAGGTACCTAGGTACGTGGAATATTTATCAGAAAGTCTGTTCTGTGGTCAGGTCCCATTTTGCACCCAAGATGTTTAAATATAGCACCAGCACATTGAAATATGATTCCGCTTTGACATTCCTAAATCGCCGGATACTAATAGGATAATAAAGGGAGTATAATGTGTTTACAAAGTGCGATAGATATTTGCGATCGTTTGGAGCATTACGCCGATGTTGCGTGCGCGGGCGCACTGCGCGGCGCAGTCGGTCGGCTAGTGGCATCTCCCGTCGTGAGAGTAATCGGGTTCGAGTGCTGTTAGGGGCAGCTACACATGGAGATAGTAAATAAGGATGCTCTTGTTTACTGCCTCTCCGTGTTACAGCGCAGCGAGGTGTAAGAGATGGATTGTGTAAATTAGATCCCTTTCACATCTAGGCGTGGTATCACGACGTTCTTTTAGCGTGATTGAAGCGCTGAGTAGTCGCGCTTCACTAACGCTTCAAGCGCGCTACTGCTATCGTTTTGAGGAGAGTATTAACCAAAATTGTTGCCGTCCCTATCTGTTCTCTCAGGATAGACAATGACAGGTGACCATTTTAGTCAAGGTTTAGTGATTTGTGCCCATACGATACGATACAAATTGTCGCTTCTTCTTCTCCTCGTTGTGCCATATCCTAACTTTGAGAGCGTTAGCGTTACGCCGTGTTTCACAGTCCCTGGTATCGATTTGTTAATTTGAATGCGCACAAAATAACTAAATCTTGAATAAAATGGTCACCTGTTACTGTCACTGTCTGTCCTGACAGAACAGAAAGGGACGGCAATGGTTTTGGTTAATACTCTCCTCAAAACGATAGCAGTAGCGCGCTTGAAGCGTTAGTGAAGCGCGACTACTCAGCGCTTCAATCACGCTAAAAGAACGTCGTGATACCACGCCTAGATGTGAAAGGGATCTAATTTACACAATCCATCTCTTACACCTCGCTGCGCTGTAACACGGAGAGGCAGTAAACAAGAGCATCCTTATTTACTATCTCCATGTGTAGCTGCCCCTAACAGCACTCGAACCCGATTACTCTCACGACGGGAGATGCCACTAGCCGACCGACTGCGCCGCGCAGTGCGCCCGCGCACGCAACATCGGCGTAATGCTCCAAACGATCGCAAATATCTATCGCACTTTGTAAACACATTATACTCCCTTTATTATCCTATTAGTATCCGGCGATTTAGGAATGTCAAAGCGGAATCATATTTCAATGTGCTGGTGCTATATTTAAACATCTTGGGTGCAAAATGGGACCTGACCA
>JARACY010001390.1:0-59651 GCA_029255725.1 Scrobipalpa atriplicella | reverse complement strand
CTGACGCCTGGTTCGCGACCACGCATCATATATTAGCGTCATACAGTTTAATGTTATCACTAAGAGTGTAGCCTGGATGAGCTCAATCGGCGATTCTCAAAAGCGAAGCCGCGATGGACAATGATGGACAGACAACTGAAGGAAGATTCCATAGATAGTCAGTAAAATTTAGTTTTGTATGAATAGTTGATAATTCCACTATATCCGTTGATTGTCTAATTTATTTTACCGTTTTCAAACAGAGCGTTCTGGGGCGACAAGTCAGAGCTGCGTCGTTTCCAAGACGGCGCCATCACCGAGACGTGCGTGTGGGAGGGAGATAGCATCACTGAACAGCGCAGCGTCACGAGACAGATTATTGAATACCTGCTCAAACTTAAATATGGTAAGTTAGTTAAGGCTTAACAAAGGCCTGTGACATAATCGACCACACTACATCAAACGCAATAAGTCCACTGACACACTAGAGCCACCTTCTCCTTATTTACTTGGTGGTAATTGCCATTTTCCCCACATCTGGGAAGCCCTATAAGAGATTTCGTTTCCAAAGTGCATAATGCCGCCGTATTCTGGTTTTATTTAGGGTGGTGCTATTTTGCCTGGAGATGCCTGGAGCCAAAATAATTTAATTTTTCTTTCATTTAAAAAAATATTATCAAGAATGTCATGTATGTCATGTGTATAAGTTAATCGTCATGCAAGATTAATTGTCTTTTTTGCAGAAATCCCTTCTACCGACTTATTCCACATCTGCGACCAGTTAGACAGCCTGACATCTCGGAAGCAGTACTCAGCTCAACTGGAGGAGAGTTCAGCTGAAGTGGTTCGCGCGTTCGATGATCTAAGACGTGATCTAAGAGGACTCACTCACCTGCCATTGGATATCAGCGCTGTGTATGGTAAGAGTTCATCATAATCATTATTTCAGCCGGAAGTCGTCCGGTCACTCCATGATCCCAATAGAAAAGACTTTTGTACATTTTTGTGCGAGTCTTGTCCAATTTGGAGACACTGGGATAACACTTTTGGACTTGACATGGTAAACGTTACATCAGCAAGGAGTTAGAAAACTAAAAACGCTTTTTTGTATGAAAATAATGTAATGTAATGTTAGACCTAGTGATAACATAACGTTATTTCTATTATATTTAATTTAATTAAAATTTAATTTCGTATTGAATTACTATTGTAATTTATAATTAATTTATAATTTGTAAAATTTAATGTAATTCGATATGATATTGTAATGTAAAATATGGGACTCAGTACCTGTTTTTTTTTTATTAATTATTTATTTAATAATACAATAGCATAAAACCCTTCCGTTTCGAGATAAAATAAAACCCATCCTGGTATTTTAATTGGTCATAGTGGGTGGACAACTCACTCGACAAAAAATGGTTGGTGAAAACGGAAAACATTGAATTCAATCAACCTTTCTTAGAGAATTTCTTCAACAAAACTTCTAGCCTTTTGTATAGAATAGTATTATTTTCAAATGCTATTTAATTTCTCTATTATCCAGGTGTATCACCAGTATTCAGCTACTGCGCGCCCTGCCCTCCACTAAAGCGCGCTGTACACAAGCCGTGGCAGCGCGGATTGGCCAGTCTTGTCAAAGATAGCGGGGATGGTGACACAACCTGCGTTCCCGAGTATACACCCGTATCTAAAGCAATTATTGAGCTAGGTACTTACCTATATGACTTCATAAGCTGCCTACACACTACAGTGTTTCTACGGCATGTGTGTAGCAGGATTACGAAATATCGAGACTATCGCGAAGGGGCGACAAAACAATTGGTGGACAGTCAGATCTCTCTTTTCCGCGTTCGAATCTCTCTTATCCGCACTATAAGAGCAAACGAGATATGCGAATGTTCACCATCGTTTCCAATGCGCGCATAACCTAAACTTTTTCTTACGAACTATTTTATTTCCAGGCCACAGTGGAAAATGGCCGGGCGATTTAGAAGCGTTCCGTTGTCTCAAAGCCGCCTTCCACATGCAGATATCAGACCGACTTCATAAACAATATTCACTGGCTACTCAAGCTTACCCTACACATATTGATGTACTGAAGAATGGACTTGTGTTTAGGTAGGTTTATCTCATTCTAATTTCATAGATAAGAGCGAGACACATGCAGATATCAGACCTAATATACACAGAAATAATATATACTCGTGACACAAGCTTACCCTACACACAGTGGCGAAGGGTCCATACAAGACGATTCCCACCGTCTTCCCTTTTGAAATCAAGCAAAATTTCACAATACTAAAACAACATAATTTTTCACCCTTCGCCACTGCTACACATATCGACGTGCTGAAAAATCGGCTTGTATTTAGGTAAGGAAGAATATGGCTAAGAATAAATTGATCGTTATTTTAAAAATAATGTTGCATATTCCAGGTTAGAAATCGCTCACCCTAAAGAACTAACTCTCCTCAGGAGAGAGATGGAGAATGGCGTCGTCAAGTACAGAGAGACAGCTGAGAGCATCGCCTTGCAGTGCGACACTGTACTCATGCCGAGACTGAGGGGGGCTTTGCACGGGTAAGTAATATTATTATTATTATTTTATTAAATACATTTATTTCAATCATGACAGGAAATCCCAAAGCGATTGCATAAGAAATATTAAACACTTATAAACTACTTAAAACTAAACAATAAACAATAATGTATGATAATACTAGATTGCTCATACCATGGGCTAACTTACTCTATGTCTAAATTTTGTCTATGCTCATACATAAGTAATATAGAATCCCTCTAAGATTCGTTACAAGGTAGGTATAGTGTGCAACAATTTATAATAGCGGTCCCCCCTTGCCCGTCGATTTTTTTCTAAAAACAATAAGTCCCTCAACTCTTTAATGGTCCTAGTCCTATGTAAAAAGCAGCAAAAGCAGATTTTGACCAAAGCGTTATTAAAGGCTTCACTGCAGTTGCTTTTCTACTGCAAAAGCAAGTGCATGTATCTGAGGGGGGACCGCTATTATAAATTGTTGCACACTATACCTACCTTGTAACGAATCTTAGAGGGATTCTATATTACTTATGTATGAGCATAGACAAAATTTAGACATAGAGTAAGTTAGCCCATGGTATGAGCAATCTAGTATTATCATACATTATTGTTTATTGTTTAGTTTTAAGTAGTTTATAAGTGTTTAATATTTCTTATGCAATCGCTTTGGGATTTCCTGTCATGATTGAAATAAATGTATTTAATAAAATAATAATAATAATATTACTTACCCGTGCAAAGCCCCCCTCAGTCTCGGCATGAGTACAGTGTCGCACTGCAAGGCGATGCTCTCAGCTGTCTCTCTGTACTTGACGACGCCATTCTCCATCTCTCTCCTGAGGAGAGTTAGTTCTTTAGGGTGAGCGATTTCTAACCTGGAATATGCAACATTATTTTTAAAATAACGATCAATTTATTCTTAGCCATATTCTTCCTTACCTAAATACAAGCCGATTTTTCAGCACGTCGATATGTGTAGCAGTGGCGAAGGGTGAAAAATTATGTTGTTTTAGTATTGTGAAATTTTGCTTGATTTCAAAAGGGAAGACGGTGGGAATCGTCTTGTATGGACCCTTCGCCACTGTGTGTAGGGTAAGCTTGTGTCACGAGTATATATTATTTCTGTGTATATTAGGTCTGATATCTGCATGTGTCTCGCTCTTATCTATGAAATTAGAATGAGATAAACCTACCTAAACACAAGTCCATTCTTCAGTACATCAATATGTGTAGGGTAAGCTTGAGTAGCCAGTGAATATTGTTTATGAAGTCGGTCTGATATCTGCATGTGGAAGGCGGCTTTGAGACAACGGAACGCTTCTAAATCGCCCGGCCATTTTCCACTGTGGCCTGGAAATAAAATAGTTCGTAAGAAAAAGTTTAGGTTATGCGCGCATTGGAAACGATGGTGAACATTCGCATATCTCGTTTGCTCTTATAGTGCGGATAAGAGAGATTCGAACGCGGAAAAGAGAGATCTGACTGTCCACCAATTGTTTTGTCGCCCCTTCGCGATAGTCTCGATATTTCGTAAATCCTGCTACACACATGCCGTAGAAACACTGTAGTGTGTAGGCAGCTTATGAAGTCATATAGGTAAGTACCTAGCTCAATAATTGCTTTAGATACGGGTGTATACTCGGGAACGCAGGTTGTGTCACCATCCCCGCTATCTTTGACAAGACTGGCCAATCCGCGCTGCCACGGCTTGTGTACAGCGCGCTTTAGTGGAGGGCAGGGCGCGCAGTAGCTGAATACTGGTGATACACCTGGATAATAGAGAAATTAAATAGCATTTGAAAATAATACTATTCTATACAAAAGGCTAGAAGTTTTGTTGAAGAAATTCTCTAAGAAAGGTTGATTGAATTCAATGTTTTCCGTTTTCACCAACCATTTTTTGTCGAGTGAGTTGTCCACCCACTATGACCAATTAAAATACCAGGATGGGTTTTATTTTATCTCGAAACGGAAGGGTTTTATGCTATTGTATTATTAAATAAATAAATTAATAAAAAAAAAACAGGTACTGAGTCCCATATTTTACATTACAATATCATATCGAATTACATTAAATTTTACAAATTATAAATTAATTATAAATTACAATAGTAATTCAATACGAAATTAAATTTTAATTAAATTAAATATAATAGAAATAACGTTATGTTATCACTAGGTCTAACATTACATTACATTATTTTCATACAAAAAAGCGTTTTTAGTTTTCTAACTCCTTGCTGATGTAACGTTTACCATGTCAAGTCCAAAAGTGTTATCCCAGTGTCTCCAAATTGGACAAGACTCGCACAAAAATGTACAAAAGTCTTTTCTATTGGGATCATGGAGTGACCGGACGACTTCCGGCTGAAATAATGATTATGATGAACTCTTACCATACACAGCGCTGATATCCAATGGCAGGTGAGTGAGTCCTCTTAGATCACGTCTTAGATCATCGAACGCGCGAACCACTTCAGCTGAACTCTCCTCCAGTTGAGCTGAGTACTGCTTCCGAGATGTCAGGCTGTCTAACTGGTCGCAGATGTGGAATAAGTCGGTAGAAGGGATTTCTGCAAAAAAGACAATTAATCTTGCATGACGATTAACTTATACACATGACATACATGACATTCTTGATAATATTTTTTTAAATGAAAGAAAAATTAAATTATTTTGGCTCCAGGCATCTCCAGGCAAAATAGCACCACCCTAAATAAAACCAGAATACGGCGGCATTATGCACTTTGGAAACGAAATCTCTTATAGGGCTTCCCAGATGTGGGGAAAATGGCAATTACCACCAAGTAAATAAGGAGAAGGTGGCTCTAGTGTGTC
Source organism: Scrobipalpa atriplicella (assembly GCA_029255725.1). Lineage (NCBI taxonomy): Eukaryota > Metazoa > Arthropoda > Insecta > Lepidoptera > Gelechiidae > Scrobipalpa > Scrobipalpa atriplicella. The sequence continues at coordinate 54,274 of JARACY010001390.1, read as the reverse complement.
AGTGGACTTATTGCGTTTGATGTAGTGTGGTCGATTATGTCACAGGCCTTTGTTAAGCCTTAACTAACTTACCATATTTAAGTTTGAGCAGGTATTCAATAATCTGTCTCGTGACGCTGCGCTGTTCAGTGATGCTATCTCCCTCCCACACGCACGTCTCGGTGATGGCGCCGTCTTGGAAACGACGCAGCTCTGACTTGTCGCCCCAGAACGCTCTGTTTGAAAACGGTAAAATAAATTAGACAATCAACGGATATAGTGGAATTATCAACTATTCATACAAAACTAAATTTTACTGACTATCTATGGAATCTTCCTTCAGTTGTCTGTCCATCATTGTCCATCGCGGCTTCGCTTTTTGAGAATCGCCGATTGAGCTCATCCAGGCTACACTCTTAGTGATAACATTAAACTGTATGACGCTAATATATGATGCGTGGTCGCGAACCAGGCGTCAGATCAGAATCCATACCTTTCGATTCGATACCTCTTTGAGCGATCATCAATTTCTCATATTTTTTTATTGTAAACGCGCTATTTAGAATTAGAAGAAATTACCTGAACTCCTCAGCTTCAGGCAGATTGGCTGCTGGACCCTTCAGTACGATATTGAAGGCATTATCGGGATTGAGTATGAAGCCAAATGACAGATTTTCTTTAAATCTGGAACACAAATAATTTCTATAATTTTTTTAAAATATATTTTTAATGAAATGATTTTAGCACCTATTAGCATGATTTCTTTTCATACTCATTGCATTTATTTCATCCTATTATTGCAAGTTGATTGATCAAGATCTATTTACAACTTACCCATCTTTCTCTTTCGCCTTTTCAGGGCTTTTCTTTACTCCCCAAGAGAACTCAGCTTCCACCATTTCTAGAATAAGTTCCACTCTGTCACCCAGAGCTTTAGCGAATAGAGAGTGCAGGGAATCTGTGACCAAGCTTAGTTTATCTATGCCATAGTTCAATCTGGACTCTTTGGAAGCTCTGCTTGTAATGGCTTGTATAAGTTTAGGCACATTTTTGAATCTGAAAGAAAGATTATTTGTTTTTTAAATTGATATGATAGTCTACAATTTAATAGATTATGTTTTTGAAAATACAACAAGGGAACTGCATGAAGTATATTATAATTACTCCATGGTATGTCCTAAATCAGTGGTTTTTTATTAAGATTGATTAATGATTATGATCAAGTGAAATGGGTAGAATTAATGTAAACATTATTATGGATTGAAAAATGATCAATCCCAATATTACAATTAAAAACAAAACTCAACTTACCTAACAATATGATCAAACTGCATCAAAGGTTTCACGGGTACCATGAACAGTGGTATAAAGCTGTTTATGTTTGATTTATCCAGCATCTCAACTGCCAGAGCGCATTCTCTCTTCAACGCATCATAGGTGCCTTTGCTCACATTCCAACACAGATTGTAGTAGCCAGTGTTGTCCAGGAATACTACTGGGAATTGTTGCAAGAAATCTTCAAGAGGTGGGGAGTCTTCACCCTTGTGGAGTGATATGCCTTTTGTGTCCAGTTCTGAGCTTTCTGTGAATGAAATAAACTAATGGTAAATTCAAAATCTTAGTGTATTTTTATAGGACATGATACAAAATTTAAAGTAGGTACATACATACATACATAAAATCACACCTGTATCCCTAATGGGGTAGGCAGAGCAAAAACTACCTAAACATAGGTTGTTCCGCCACATCTGACAAGTTTTGAGGGCTAATACAGATGATGATTACATATATTGCTATAGTGATGGGTTGTCAGCCCATCGCCTAAATTGCAATACACTGAAACCCTTAAATTTTTACTATTGAATGTACTTACTCAGGGCTATCCAAACATTCCTGACAATCTGATAACTGCTCATTATATTATTGATCCTCTTCAATTTTACCAGATATGCCACATACATGTTTATAACATGCCCAGAGATCTGCAAGTTTCTTTGACGAAGCCAGATCTTTAGCAAAACTACTGCTTGTCTTAAATTCTCAGTATTTGACAGTGATTCACTAAGGCACACTTGGTTTGATTGTGCTGTTAGGTCTGATAAAACTGTGCTGTTGTAATATGCAGTTGGAGGTCCCACTTCTGAGGAATTTTCTTGAGATTCTCCACCAAATAACCAAGTTTCTCTCAAGTTGTTCCGAGTGGGACTGAACCGATGAAACTTGTATGCATCGGCTTCACAAGTCAAGTTCAATCGCACAGTAAAATGATTGGCCAGCTTTCCAGTTGGTTTGATATCCAATACAGGCTTTGTTTCACATCCATTCAGGAAAGTGTAGTTTAATTCTTCAATGGAATCCAGTTTTGTTAAATGAGATGCAATGTAAGCCAAGTATGCTGAACGCTTCTTATGATATCTGTAGTTTATTGAATCATTTTTAGTGTATGTTTCCGCTGGGACAGTAATTTGAACATCTATACAGAGTTTTGCGTTGACCGCACAGCCTGAAGCGTAAGAACCAACTACTTCAACATTATTGAATTTGTGAAATTTAAAAACACATTTTGTCTTACTTAATTTCTCAACTATTGGCAGTTTTACTTTTAGCTTTTTCGCTAGTGTTTGTTCTGATAGATCATACTCTGTGTCGTCAACAGGAATAGCTTCTAAGTGGGTTTTAAAATTGGAGAACCACTGCTGAAACTTTTTTTCAGTTTTCTCCTTTATTTTCACTTCCTGAAGAATTTCTTCAACTTGCAACCGGAACAAGTTGGAATTGAATAGCGTCTCTGTTTCTTGCAGACGATTTAGTTCGTTTACAGTAGGCTGTCGGAACAAATTTTTAACTTTTAGGCGTTTCTTTCCTTCTTTATTTTGGCCTTCTGCGGGGCGTTTTCCATTCTCATTTACCACAGGAGACTCCTCTTCCGCTTCGGAAACGGATATTTTAGTTTCCTGGAATAGAATTTACAAGAAATTAAAGAGATTTCATGCCACAAACATATAAAATTGAATATATTAGATAAAACGTAATGAAATACGGTATCTTTAAGCAAATTCACATTTTATATAACAATTCTCTTACCTTTTTCACCATTTTCGAAAAATTTTATCAAAAATCATGGATATTCTCCGCAAAAAACTAAGAAATTAAAGGTTATGAAGATGTAAACAACGTGCAAGCATGTTGACAGAATTGACATTTCAATTTTTAAAATTTTATTCTTGGTTTTTGGTCTGGAAACAAGCTTTTTGTCTCGATTTTCTACCAAAATGGTAGGTTTGGGTTTTCGGTTAAACGTGCTTTGTCCACGTAGTTTTTCCACCAAAAATCCTTCATCTCGACTCCCCACAGGTTTATTCATGGTTTATTAGTAAATAGAAATCTTGTCTAGCTTGTATCTAGCCATTAGTATCCCACTGCTGGGCAAATCTAACGTTAGTAAAAAGGCGGCCTTATTGCTTAGCAGAAATAGGCGTGGCGGCGAAATAGTAGTGTAAAATGGGTATTCTAATTCATAGAAAAAGAACAACAATTAAGAAACACAAGCAACTTATTTAATAAAAAACTAAACACATAATTTAGTAATAATAAAGGTATATTTACACATGGGATTTACTCTTAAGTAAGCACCTATATTATAGTTTTATTTCTCAATCCATTTAAACTTTAACAAAGAACGGCAGAGTATCGAGTGGTGCGGGGTAGTTGCGGTACCAATCACCGCCTTCTAGTCGTTTGTTGGGGTCGCCCTGGGAAATAGAAACAAAATATTAAAACAACGATCGTTTAGCAACACATCTAGTGTAGTGACATTCGTAACTTATTATTTAGATCTAGTGTTGTAATCTGTGAAAGGGGGGCAGAGTTACTTCATTTTATTTATTTACTTTTTGAGAGATCTTCATCACATCCCATTACTGTGACTCTTCTTCTTTTTCTTCTTCTCGAGTCAATACCAAGTACTTTATTTAAAATCTTGGCGCCCAAAACATGTCCATTATCAATTAAGAATGTTACCTGGACTAGCCATGTTCCAGCTGGAAGGTAAATATCCCGTTCTCTGGCACGGTTTTCTACCACTGGAGCAACTAGAATATTCTCGCCGAGCAGGTATTCTGTAAAGGAAAATCCATTGTATAGGTAATAAAACTTCAGGCGCTTCAAACATCATTCATTCATATAACCAGGAAAACTGTAGAGCTAGTCTGATATGGTTCTCTGTCTTAACACTAGCAGGATAGCGACTCTCTGAGCCCTACTTTTAAAAATAGTGGTTGAATTGGTCGTGTGAACCTATGTAATTTCAAAAGTCAAGAGGGTAGCACCAGGACATAAATGTATAGGTATGAAAACATGGTAGCCACAAAGATAATAGAAGCTTACCATCCCAGATGTCATAGGCCGTGGTGTCGTTGGGTGCAATCCACCAGATGGGTGGGTTGACCGGGGATCCGTCGAGGACAGCCCTCTTGCAAGCCGCAATGATCTGAGGTGCGTACTGGGCGTGGAGCGCTACGTATTTCTTGCTGATTTGGATAGTCTGCGTAAGTAAATAAAAAGATTCAAAGTTTGTAAGCGACCAACTGGCGACCAAGGAGATTTTATTTTATCATGAAGATTTAAAATACTGGTTGAATTTCACGAAAAAAATGTGTTCCGAAAGCCATTAGAGAAAAAGAATGAAATAAAATAAAATGACTAATGGCTTTCAAAGTATTTTTTTGTGCAAAACTAGCCAGGATGTTGCAAACAAAGAGGTTTTGTTTTAATTGAGGTTTAATAAAAAAGAAACACTTTAAATACAGTCTGTCTCAAAAGAGTAGAAATTAATTATTTCGGAACTAACTTTTTTCTATTCCTGGCAACACTAAAAGAAACGTCAATTCTGCCATAACAGTGTAAACAGTGTAAGTGTTTGTTACGTTTCTACAAAGTTTTCTAGGAATTTTGCCAAAAAAGAAAGTGAATATATACATAATGAACAGGACAATACGAAGTGGAACTCGCGAAGTTATATACAAAGTGTTCTTGAGATGTTTAGCGGAGTTTCAAGCTGGCCAATTGCTCACGGGTTTAGACGATGTATACAAGCGAACAGCAGATATGACCGGTTAGTTTTCAATTTGTGTAATATCTATTATGAACATAAAACCTATTAGTTTGTAAAAAAAACTTTATTTGTTCATTTTAGAAAGATAATATTGTCATTTTTATAAAATTTGGAGGTTATTGAATTACGACTTCGTCTGACAGATGACTGTATGCGATTGAAACAATTTTGATACTTTTTTTCTATACCGACCCAATGGCTCGGCGGAAGTGTGCCTCCCTACTGAGTCAGGGGTTGTGGGTTCAATTATACTTTTTATATGTATACGTTTTTATTATTTACAGGTGAAGACAGTTCGAGTGAATCTGAGTCAGATTCAGAAAACGAGGATTTTCTTTCCAACGTGCCATCTACGTCACGTCAAGATTCTATTCAGGATATTACAGAAGAAAACATGTCTGGTGTTGAATATTTAGATTTTGATATGCTGGATGAAGAAGATTCAACTGAATAGAAATATAAAGTTGGAATTATAGATGGATTAATAAACGCCATACGGATACGGATAAATAAAATTATATTAATAAACCTATTTGTTTGATTTTAATGAAGGATACCACACCTTGGTCACTCGTGACAAAATGGTTTAAAGGTAAATGTTAACACTGAATAGCATGTACCTGTTTACTTTTATGCAAAAATCTTGGTTAGGTTTTTATGAAGGTACGTGACCCATTTTCCCGAAACACTCATTACAAAAATACATAATAAATACGAAGTATCAAAAATGGTTACTCCGTACTATAAAGTATTGCCATATGAACGACGGTGCTGCCCTCATTTTTTGTAAGTCTGTTCTACGTTTACCAGGAAATCTCCTCGGTCGCTACCAAGAAGTTTTTGTTTTATCACGAAGATTTAAAATACTGGTTAAATTTCACGAAAAAAATGTGTTCCGAAAGCCATTAGAGAAAAAGAATGAAATAAAAAAAAATTATTAATGGCTTTCAAAATTTATTTTTATGTAATCTGGCCAGTATGTTGCAATCAAAGAGGTTTACTGACTGAAGTTTACAATAAAATCTCTACTGCTATGTAATATGTGGTCTGTCTTTGGACTGAAGCTCAGAATACAATGTAGTAACATTATTGGGATATGATTGGGATTACTGTACTGATGGGCTTGTACCTATTTGGCTAGTTTTACTGTTTTACTGTGGTTTTACTTAGATTCTTACCTCATTGTCGAAGTCCCAAGGCACATAAGAGAACTGCAGAGCAGGCATGAAGGTATTCGCCTGTAGCCACCTGATAAACAACTCTTTGCTCGGTGGCTCATTGTAACCATTCCCACCAATCATGTCAGGAAGAACCAGGACGTAGCCGTTCATGTTCATTTGGAGTAGGGTCGTGATGAGGGTCGGGAGACCGTTCTCAAAGGTCCAGTAGGTGTCCTTGTCGATTATTCGGACGAAGATCGGAAGGTCTTGGGTTCTGTGGACAAGTTATTCGATGTAGTGACGGGAGTGAGTCCCAGTACCTACCTATCTATCTATAAGTTATATTATTCTGGGTTTGTAGTAAGTGGTAGATTTAAGTGTCATTGTCTGGCAATTAGTAAAGATGATTCCCAGCTTCTGAGGGCACGGTAAGCATTCGGCCCAAATCACTTCTGAGAAGGGAAACTATAATAATAATCTAAACTTATAAATAATAAATAAAAATCATTTATTCCAGATTGCTCCATAGTTACAATTACAATAATTAAAATTAATTAAATACAATAAAATAAATAAAAGAACCCTCTCTCCTATTCTGGAATGATATTTAACATGTAAGTAGTTTTAACAAGAGGTAAGGAACTTATTTTGTCTACTTACTTGTAGCCAACCCTGACTTCAGCCATGGGTCCGAACTGGGCGACAGACCGCACATAGTCCGCTGTGATGACTCCCGGCTGATCCCTGATGTCGCCATTGAGGACTGGGATCTAAAAGGAGGATTATATTGAGTCAATTTTTCTTCCATGCTGGACTGGGAGTGATAGAAAAACATAGAATGTGCCAGCTGCGTATGCTCCCGGGCATGCTGTAAAAACCAGCTTAGGGATTCGAGGGTATGTCACTATAGCAATACACATGACCATCTGAAATAACCTTCAAAACTTGTCAGACGTGGCGGAATGACCTTTCGGTCGTTTTTGTTTTTGCTATGCCTACCCCTTTAGGGATAAAGGCGTGATTTTATTCCAGCTCAACATATTGAAGAATCTATACAGATTTTCACCTGTGGAGACCAACTGGACTCGCCGCCGTCGAACTTGAAGCTGTCAATGCCGTAAGCGTTCTTGATCCTGACCAGGCGGTCTAGGTACCAGTTCCTGGCCTCTGGCTTGGTGAAGTCGATGTAGGCGGTCGTGGTGCCGTTGTCGTTCCACCAGCTGGTTTCCGCTGAACCGTACTCCGACGAGACTAGGTAGCTGAAGATGTAAAAATGAAGATATTAGTTTTGTTTGCCCACGGTGTTTGAAAATGTTTGCAAACATTCATAAACTTCTGGATCTGGAAAGAGATCTTTTGAAGACCGTTTCAATACAAACATTTCAGATAGGTAGGTACTTTGTAAACCTTTTGATATCGTTATAGAGATGTCTCTTTCAATTTGGAAACTATTTTGTAATAATTTCGTAGAAATGTACTACGGCGTAGCAACGGTGGCCAATCTGCTACGATTTTACTACGAAAAGCAATATTTATGAGTTTAATGTGTTTTTACGTTACAATAATTAGTTAAACATTGTAAAACTTACCCTTTGCTCAATGCTTCTGTGTACCAGGGCTCGCAGCCCTTGTTGATGAAGGGATGTGTCCACACTGTCACTCTGTATCCTTTCGCCTTCAACATGTCTACGGTGTTCTTCATATTTGGGAACCTGAACAGAGATGATATTTATAAAGCGCCTTTATCGTATTCTTTCAATATTTTTTATGGTCTACCTCGCGTTTATATGGTCTTGGCCGGATATAGTCCAGCAGAAGTGGATGGAATCACTAAGGCAGAATTATCTATCCTTTAATTTCACCAAGCCGGAAGTCAGGAACTGGCAACTCTGTCAGCTGGATACTTATAGAACTATGAATACCTGCAGAATCTATCCCCATTGAATGAAGATGAGCTGGTCTTTTTACACACGATGCCTTACCTCTCAGTATCGACAGTCTGCGCGCCATAGCACACCTCCCAGAGATCATCTATCTCCAACTGACTGTTGGGGAATCCATAGCTGGTGATCTCGTCAGCAAACTTCATCACCACCCCGTGGTCTACCTCACGTTTGTACCGCGCCCAGGTCGACCAGATGGGGTAGGTGATCATCCTCTCGTCTGGGATTCCTGTAAACAATTGGGTTTTAATTGTTGAAGGTTCTACAGAATATTAATAAAATGTGTTGTGTTGTGATGTTGTTCCTACTCGTACACATAGGTTGGCAGTTCTTGGCATGTACCTATCTACTGGATAATACTAAAACCTTGGAAATGGAAAGAAAACCAACTGCAACATTTTATATTTTGGTATCGTTCTCAGGCTAGCAAGGTAAAGTATTGCAATGCATTGCTGCTCTCCTATGGGATTATTTTCTGAACGATGTTAGAGATGAGCCTGTTTACTCAAGCATATTGTGGCTGTTAGAGAAACGTGTATCCGAACTTATTTCTAAACTTTTGTATTGGCAACATTGTGACGTTGACCAAAGAATAATCTATCTGTCTAAAAATGTCTCACAGAAAATCTTAAAACGCTAGTTTTATTTACTTCCTCTATGGAAAATTTGTTCATGTGTACGTGTGGAAAAATAAACGAGAAGCCCTAAAATATTAGTTTCCATTAAAAGAACCTGTATTACACAAAACCCAAGCCCTCACAGTAGTGGCATAAAAAAAGTAATTACCAGTAGGTTTATCCAGATACTTCTCGACGGCATACTCATGAGCCTGCCGCACATCTTCGAAGATGCCGATGGCGTAGATGAGGTCGTTACGATCACGCTTGCTGGAGTAAGGCGGCTTGATTTGGGCTATGAAGCAAGCAGCGTTCTTTTCCAAGTCATTCTGGGGAGAAACGATACAAATGCCTTCAAATGTCTAGCTTTCCAGATGTAATAGTAAAAGAATGTTGAGGAATAATTATAAATTTTAACATGTAGGTATGTATTATGCTTTATTTTTTCGCAGTAGCGTTAAAAAAATCACAATATTTGCGTGACTTCATTTTATCTCCACGCTGCTATAAAGCCAACAAATCTTCTATAATTTGCATTAAGCGTTTATTTGCATTACCTGTACTGTATTGCATAATAGCATTGTATGCAAATATAACTTCAGCTTTTATGATTTCGTTTGAATGTAAAGTGTTTTTGTGATATGAGTGTGATAGTTAGGTATATTCCACTCTACGAATGTTAAATTTAGCCCATTTTTTATTCGCTTTGGAAAGCATATTGATTTATTATTATTATTGTTAGCCTGATGTGTCCCACTGCAGGGCAAAGGCCTCCCTCCCCTTCTTCCATTTATCCCGGTCTTGGGCCAACTCCATCCAGTCGTGGTCGTGGGCATCTATTTCATCTCTCCAACGTTTTCTGGGACGACCTCGTGCCCTTCTTCCGTTTGTAGGGACCCAATTTGTTGTTATTTTTGCCCAAAGTGCATCCGGCATCCTGATCACATGTCCAGCCCAATCCCACTTAAGGTATGCTGCTTTCTGACCTACATCGATAATTTGTGTACGAGATCTCAGCGTCGTATTTCTATTGATTTATACAGGGTGTTAATTTAATTGCGTGCCATAGCTTAGGGGGTGTTTCGCATCGACCAATGATAGTGACTCGCGCGCGCTCGGTTAAAGCACGAGAGGTAGGCGCAGCTCTTGGAATCATAATAAATACCGGCTTTTGGTTATTTGATTTTTTGAGTTGGATTTTTTTATGTATTTTTTATGGGCTCCTCATACGTTACTGAAACACCCCTTAAGCTATGGCACGCAATTAAATTAACACCCTGTATAGGCAGCTGTCCTGTCATTGCTAAATTTGAAATTTCTGGTGTCAAATTGTTTGTATCCTATATCTATGATGTACACTTTATTTTGTCAACTTATTACGATAAGCATCCTAAGACTTCTGCCTACACCATTGATATAACATAATTAACTATGTCTTTACTTATACCGCTAGATATAAGAAAAGGATTCCTTTATCCATGCGAAATGACGTAAATTACTTACAGTCCTATTTATCTATTCTGCGCCTGAGAGAGATACATATCAGTTAGCAAAATTGATTCTTGTGACAGCGGCAATTAGATGGCTATATTGTTAATTGCTATAGTCCGCTTCTTAGAGCATAACAATCTATTGTGTCCGTTAGATGGGTACATGATTATCAAGATAAAGAGACTACACTAATTACTGCATCTCAAGTGTATAAGTTTTGAGATAATCTGCAAGGATTAATCTAAAGTTTGTAATTGATAATGCAAAGTAGGTACTGCATTTGAGATAAGGTTACCACTTTTAAGTTCTGTTAAATGTGGTACTGGTTTGTTAGTTAATTTTATTAGTTTAGGTTCTTGATTCTGGATCGTAGAGGTTTCATGGACGACAAAATGACTGTTTTAACTTTAACACCAAAGATGTTTCACTAATCACATAATAGTATAACAAGAAAAATATTTCAAGCTGGTACATATATAAATTCAGAAGACCATTTCTATGAAAGGAGAATTTTTCTATTTCATCCTTGGTGATAATTATAGGAATAGTCAGCAAGTAGCACTTGCTTCGGAAGACACGTTCGGTGCGTTAAAAGTTCTGACACGGTTCATCGGCTCGTTTGTTGACTCAAAAAACTACTCAGTAGGTAATATCTCTCTCTCTCTTACCTGGTCAATGAACAGTGGAACCTTCTTGTCGAAGTAGTAGAATATGCCCTCGGAGTTGAGCCAGTAGGGCTCTGCCACACCGCAGTTGTCAGCCTCCTTAGTGACGTAGGAGTAGTCAGGTAGCACCAGTCTCTCTATCGGCCAGTACTGCCGCTTCTGCTGAGGACCGCCGTACCAGTGACTCGAGCCTGCAGAAAGGATATATAATATTAGAGGCATGAACAGATGTGCATTATAATGGGATTCTCTAGAAATTAAGTTTAACAATCTTTGGAGCTTCTCATAAATGAAGTCAATAGTACCTAGTACTTTTTGTTTCATTTACTTCCACTTACAATGATGTTTTGCTTGGTACCCTAGCAGCTGATAATATACCCACATATTTTTATGTCATTTCGAAAGACCCTTCACGCGTAACGAGATACGAAGCTCAGCTTCAAATCTGCAGTGGTCGCGGAAACGGGAATTTCGATAGAAATAGAAATTCAATCAGCTGCAGCCTCGACCCTTCCAGTATGCCATGCGCCCTAAGTAGGTACTTCCAAAGTGATGGTTACTGCTGCCCATACTTGGCTGTCGTGACGTAAGTACGACATATGGAAATGGTTCTTTCACTTACCAAGGTTGACACAATCCTCGAGCCGCGCGCTCTTCGGCGCCTCCCAGGTGAAGGTGAGCAGCTGTCCTCTCCTCGCTCCAGCCACCTCCTCCACGCTGATCCTGACAGTAGTGTCGTTGGCGAACTGGATCACCACATCGCCATCTTGGACCACGTCTTTGATGGCGCCGGTCCTTCGGCCGATCACTGCTATCACTTCTGTTAGGCCCTCTGTTGAAGAAGAATGAATTGTTTTACTCGGTTTTGATTTGAGCATCACTTTTTTGAGTTTATTTTTTAAAGAAAATTATACTTATACTTCTTCTTCTTTGTTCAAATTGACTCAGAACAGTGCTTTGCAACGGCCATATTAAAATGTGGAGTGTAGGTATAGGTATTTCGGCGTTGGCAGAGAATTACTGCGGGGTATTCGGTAAATGAAAAGAAGCTTGGATAGATATCGGATGTGAAGTGGGTCATTAAGAAGATCTGAGATTTTGTCTCTTCTATCCCGTATTTTCAGTCTTCTTTTGCACAATACAATAAAACCTAAGAATAAAACTTACTTCTAGTGAAGAAAATTTGAGATTACTCCCTTTGACTGCCGGCGCGCTGAGTATCGAGATGTCCGTCCACTGCCTGAGCCAAAGCAGCGGCTGTTACATTACGGCCCGTATTTATAATCAGCTCTCAAGAGTGACAGCGAGTTTGAGTTTGTATCAGATATGTCATTTCAGTACAAAACGATCTGTCAAATCCATACTTAATATTGCTCTCAGTCTTGAGATCGCTTTATAAATACGAGCCTACAACTACTAGGAATAACTAAACTTACTTCTAGTGAGGACAATGTTGAGTCCTCCATAAGGGTTGTTCTGTAGCCGCGCTTTGACTGCCGGCGCACTGAGGATCGTGATATCCACTGCCTGAGCCAAAGCAGCGGCTGCTGCGACCACTGAAATGAGCCAAACTCTTATAAGAATGTCATGGTATGAATGGGTTGGGTAAGTAAAGAGTCAGTATCTTGTTGCTATCGAATGGATTTTTCTCCAAGAAATTAAAATAAAGTCACCCCCAACCCCACCCACATCTCTTACGCGCTAGAAAGACCTTGAAACTAAACTGACAAGGTAGAATATATTCTAACTGGTCCTTGTCTGTCTATGGAATATGTATTTAAGGGGCATGGCAAATAAGAAGAGGTGCGGCGCCGGTGCGTCGTTTTTGTATAGAAACTTCAAATCAAGCTGCGCTGCGCAGACGTAAATTACATACGAAATCGGCGCACCGGCGACGCAACGGCGCCGCACCGCTTCCTAAATGCCATGCCCCTAAGAAAACATTTAATACAAGAATCATGTCGTATTTCACCGAACTGTCTCAACAATGTACCTAATATTTATATCTTTATAAATAGTTCAGCAAAAAAACTATCGTTAGCGCGGGAAGATCATGCTAAAGCCATTGTTTAACCGTCGGCCCTGTAATAACTATTACCGTGGAAATTATACCTTCGGGCCAATCTATGAAACCTCGTGTTTCGTGTCCGGTATCATGAGTATCTAGTTAATGTTTAGATTTAATTTAATACACAGAAAATGTCTTCGTAATCTGTGTGTTTTAATTTTTTTTATCATTTTAAGCGCCCCGCCGCGCTCATAAGTAATCTGTTCAAAGTCAAAGTCAAAGTCAAATAATTTATTTCCAAATAAGTTCTTACGAACACTTTTAGAAAGTCACAAGCGAGTCTATTACAAAGAAAATTGTATCAATGTCACAAAAGAAATAAAAAATATATCACAATGATGAAGAAGCACGAGAAACTCGCACTTTGCGGCCCCCCTTTAGTTTTTGCCTACTCCTACTTTTGACCTTCGTTTTGATTAAAATTGTGATTTTCACATCCCTCCCTTCTTGTTTTGTACGATACAGCATGTTTAAATGCAATTTTTTTTTTTATGGAAAAGGGAAGCAGACGAGCAGGCGGGTCACCTGCTGCCTGCTGGTAAGTAATCACCGCCGCTCTTGGACACTTGCAAAACCAAAACATTGCGGGGGGTCGCAAATGCGCCGCCGGCCATTTAAGAAGGAAAACGCTCGTTTCTTGAAGACGACCATGTTGCGACAGATCTATACAAAAATACTTTGCTCATAGTTACAACTATCTACACAAAAATGCTACGTACAACTTAGTTTTGGAAAAATTCTGTTTCATTTTTTATGTTTCGTATTTAAATTTACTAAATAAATGTAGGTACGTTTATTAAAAAAAACAGAATTGGGTAATGGGTTTTATGAACTCGCATTTGCATTAATTAATTTTTTATCTACTTTGTTTACGCTCTGCCTACCCCATTAGGGATAAAGGCGTGATTATATGTATGTATGTATGTATATTTTCTACTGCAACACGCAATCCTCTTTTAAATCCTTTCACATTTTGTCAGATGTATTCGAAACGGTTTTATTAAGTCAACGCGGCTTTATTAAGCATAATTTTGTATACAACTTTTTTGTGTTTATTTTAATAAATTGTTATTATTATTTTATTCCACATTATAATATAATTTTGTACTCACAAAGCAGCACAACACGCATCCTGTGAGCGGTTCCACACCACACTGCAGCACTGATGAGACAGGACATCATTATCACGTCTTATAATTGCAGGCGCTCTGTAGAGGGGACTCTACACTGAACATTTTCTATCGTAGGTATGTATTGTGGACTGGTTATGGATGTTTTTTTTTGTAAGGCCTCTATGATTTTTGTGTAACGGCTATCGTTTCCTGAAGAATTTCTTGGTGAAAGTTGTTCAGTTTCATTTATGTTATATTACCTCTATATTATTATTAGCAACCCTTATCGCTTTGCGGGAAGCAATAGTCCCTTTCAGCTTTTATTCATATTGTACTAATTTACATTATGAATACCTCTATGGAATAATTTAATTAATTCGAATTTTATTTTTCGCCATTAGGTATGTCTGAATTTCTTCCGTCGTATGGGGTTCGAGTCGATCGACCCGAAGACACCAGCAATGCTGCTGGGGAAATCTCACAAAGTTATAAATTACCAAATATCAACTTTGTGTTCCCCCCCCTGGCAATCGAACCCAGGACCTCCGGATCGGGTGCACGGCAGTGATCTGATGTGAGTGACTTCGTTCCATCGTTGACCATTTCATCACCTCTGGCTAAGAATTGAAACGAAAGTTATTAAGACACCAAACAAAATGAAAAGAAAAGAATAATTGAAAACTCTCCTTTACAGCAGGCACGACGTCATATCAGGACAATTGGCAAAAAACCAATGCACTTAAGCAGAAAACTGTAAACAAAGTAGAGTGGCGCTTCTACTTGAGCACACTCCTTCCGTATCTTGAGCAGAGATAGTAACTTATTATACCTAGGCTCGTATTTATAAAGATTGAGAGCAATATTAAGTATGGATTTGACAGATCGTTTTATACTGAAGTGACATTTCTGATACAGACTCAAACTCGCTGTCACTCTTGAGAGCTGATTATAAATACGGGCCCTAGTCCTCGATATAATGCCTTCTGGTATACCCATGTCTTGTCTATTGCACAATATTTCTGATTTATCTTATTTTACATTTTTGTGTTCAAAATTTTAGTGTTCATCGTAGAGCTGGAAATTGTTCTGCTTGGATAAGTGCAAGAAATGGTCAATTCGGTGTTCAACTGGAACGTTGCCTGTCAAATAAGAGAGATCAAGATCATAGATGAAATAAATAACATGAATTCATCATTTCTGAATTGTGACTTCAAACATTTAGGATCCTACCACCAAAGAAAATCTTCAAGGTTTTCACAGTTTTCCACTACGAATAGACTATTATTTGGAATGGGATTATTACGGCTCCGAAATATCAAAGTAATAAGAAACAATATTTAATTAAATACCCGAAACGTCGGGTTAAAAAAATATTCTAATCATTAATTAATTCAATGAATAATAATTTCTGTTGGAGACAAAATTACAAAACTTACAAAACAAAATATATGGCTGAGTTTCAGCCATAAATATGACAATTGGTCTGTGTAGGTAGTGTTGGTAATTAGCACGTACCAGTATAATTAGGTTTCGTCTGCTCTATAAATTTTAAGTAATATGGCTGTGCAGATTCATAAACTGTCTGTGAAATGCCACCATTATCATTATGCTGCAAATACTAATAATTTTCATGTATTTGGTGTTCAAACTTAGGCACTGAAATCTTACACGACGAGTCACAGATAATTTCTAGGGTTCCCTATCTGAGATCATTATTTTTAGGGTTAACTTGGATCCAAAGAAATTTAATTTCATCGTATTTACTATCTGCCTACCTGTTCGCATAATAACTTTCTCTTGTTCGTATCTATGGAATTATTTTTTAATGTTTATAATATTATACTATTATCAACTCGTTTAATCAGCCACATGGCTCTCATTAGGTCGCAGCTTGTGGTAGATATCGCAAAAACAATGACTCATATCGCAGTATCGCATGTGTATCTAGTAAAGAGATCCGTTTCAGGTGCCGTAGAAAAACTGGACTTCCTTCTTTACTGACATTACAGGTGACAGGTAAATTGTTGACTAGCTGGTTGGAAGCATGAGATTGAAAAGCATAGAGGATTCTTTTTCTACTTATTACTAAAGATGCTAACTGAAACAAAATGACTGAAATCTCCGACTGAGAAAGGATTACGGAAATCTGACAACTGAAATGATCGATCGTAATGATTTATTGATTGATACTTACAGTAAAGCGTTGGGAACCCATCGCGTTACCTGCAACACATTTTTGCAATTAGTTTTATTTCTTTGTTCCTACATTTCTGAGATTGTTCCCTTCCCTAAAGGTTTTCTAAGCGGATATAACATTACTGGAGGTCTCCTTTGAAGATTTTCCTAAACTCTATTCACAGAATAGATCATAGTACAAATAATGACCGAGTCAAAATCAGTCGGTCAGTCAGAAGCCTAAAAAAAGACTATTCCCACATAATATGCCTGGCTTTCCTGGGGAGAGAAGCAGGCTCAGTAATATTGTGATTATGTAGCTACATGGAAGTACACAAGATATATGAATAAAATATGTTACTGTTGTTCATGGTCAGTTAACTTATCAAGTACTTACAATCCCTCTTCCCAACACTTACCTAACACTCATTGTTTAGATAAAATGGAGTGTATAATGATAATGTGATCATAATCACTTGCAGCATTCATCAATGTCATTCTCAGAAGTTGTTATTTCTATGTAAATCAACCATTATTTTGTATTGTAGAACAGTTGTTGACAGAAAAACCATAGTGACGAATATCTTTCTGTAGCTTAAATTTCGTTTCACAGACTTAATTTTGGTGGTATTGGAAAATTGGAATATAATATCTAGTTTTTGTGGTATGCATAGGATTTCGGGTTATGGCACCATTTATTTCTGATATTAATAAAAAAAAATATAGAGTAAGTTTAATAATTTATTTACAACATATTTTTTCTACTTAGCATTTAAAGATAAAATACCCTTAACCTAATCACAAATTATTAAAAACATTTACTATCACTCCCAAAAGTATCAGGCTCGCAGCAACGTAAGGAGCTGTCGCGGTATCAGGCACATTGGTATCTCTCACGAAGAACGGCAGAACGTCCAACGGAGCAGGGTAGTCTCTGAGCCAGGTGGGGCCGACGTGGGCCCTCTCAGGGTCACCCTCCTCGTACCAGGTGCCTTTGGGCAGGTAGATGTCTCGAGAGGTCGCATTTTCGGTCAACACCGGGGCTGCTAGGATGTTCTCGCCGAGGAGGTATTCTGGAAAAAGAAAGGAGTTGGTTATTCGAATAGTACAAAAATACGGGGTGGTCAGAACGTCAAAATCAAAATAAAAGCCGATTTCGCCACGTCTGACATTTCGAGGAGTATTATCATGTAGCGTTGCTGTAGTGGTGTGTTGTCAGCTTATAATCTATTTAAATCCCAATAATAACTTAACGCTTACAACTTACAATCGTGAAAAGAAACTGATAAATAAAAGATAAAATACTTTCTACATACATTTTTAAAAGATTGTCGTCTTTATGTGCTAGGACACGCGAGCCTATTGCTTCCTAGCCATAAAGGTGTCATCAACTCTAAGGTGTTATTAACGCAATTGACTTATTCAATTGACGCTCCTATTACGATTGAAAACAAAACATCATTATCGAAAGTATAATTATTGAGGTCCTAGTTAGGGTTACACTTTATTGAGGAAATGTTTCGCTTTCCACGTATCTTGTGGAAAAGTATGGGCGACAGGATCACACAGCTTCTTCTTCTTCTTCTTCAGCCTCTTTTTCTTCGCTAGAGCGTTTGTAGCGTTCCTTCGCCGGGGTCCGCTTTCGTACTCTTTTCTTTCCTTTTTCGACTGGATCATACAGCGAGATTTTTTATTCACCAAAGAAATTTTAAGAGCTTGTTTAGACCATGAACTGAACAAATTTTTTCTATGGAACATAGGTTGAAATGGATCATACGGATAGTTGATCCAAGTTTGACATTTGATAAGTAAATCAACATCTCAAATTTTTTGACACTTCGTAATTTTTCATGTATGGATCTACTGTGTCACTATTGAATCTTCAACATTATTTGATTAAAATAGTTTATTGGTGTAATGTAAACTGTTATAAATATACCCGGACATAATTTTCTCATCAACTGTATTACCTTGATGACGTCATTAACCGGTTTAAGTACTGCTTAGTTTCCTGAATGACGTACTGAATGAGTTACACGATCTGAAAAGTGTGACATCAAGGAAAAGAATTTCTTTAATTGTGCGGTGACAAGCGACTCTCATGATATAAAAAGGTCGAACAATTAGGCAAAAGCGTGTCGAAAATATTCCATCATTATCATAAAACTCGAGGCATTTGAGATGTTGGCGTAGGATGAAACGAATAAGCTGAAAAGAGAAAAAAAAAACAAACGAAGGAGTATTTACTAGTTAAAGAAAAGAGGAATATATTGAACGTTATTGAGAATAGAAGAGGAAAAATAGTAGGACACCTATTACATGACCTACTGCTAAAGATCATATCGGAAGGAAAGATAGAGAGGAGAAGAGGGAGAGGCCGACCTAGAAGAGCTTATATAGACCAAATTAAAGAAAAGATAGAGGTCAAGTCGTATAAAGAGAAGGCTGAATACAGAAAAAGTTGACATTTACTCCACTGACAAGGACAGCTCTTTTTATGAAAATATTCCATACCATCCCAAATAACTAATGCTTCTTCATCGCTAGGATCCAGCCACCAAAGTGGGGCGTTGACCGGTTTGCCTTGCTCCACAGAGGCCTGCATCGCAGACCAGATCTCGTCAGCGTACATGGCGTGAACATCTACGTACTTCTTGCTTATTTCTACAGTCTGAAAGAAAGGAAAATTAGTCATAGTGCTAGAGAAAATGTAGAGACAGTATATTCTAAAAGCCCACGGCCTTGGCGATCTATGTCAGTTCAGCAAACTTGTGCTAAAGCTGCACCTTATTTATTTATGCCACCGATTGAATGAAAACTATGTGGTGCCGATACAGACAAAATGTGTCGAGACGTGCTGGACGCCTTCAGCAAGTCATGGCAGGAAGAGGCACAGGATAGGGCCCTCCCATAAGGAGCATGAAGGCCAAATAAATGCGAACAAACTATGGGAGTCTTGGACGTATGTAACTAGTAAGTTAAAAAGTGCAGACTGCCTGTTCTGTAAACCAATTTGTACGGAAAAAACAATCGCACAATTTTCAGATTAAAACATTGTTGTCTGTAAAGAATTTCATTCATTCAGGTGGAAAATCGCTAATCATTGTATCGAAGTCGTGTGGATAAATGGACGACTTTTTCCTTGTATTAGTGACGCTTCATTTTCCATGACGCAACTCTACGTAATAACTACTGATGTCCGTAATATCAGTTTTTATGATAAAAATTACTTCTTTACATGTTTAGTTTAGAAGATGGTTTCTATGTCATTGGCGGCTTAAAATCATTACTCACTCACTATATCTATTGGCTAAACGAAATGAAGACGTACCTATTTATTTGTAAAACCCGCTTAAAAAAGAAAAGGACTGAACAATTTACATTTTTACACATTACTAGTCAACCCATGCTGGACTGGGAGTGATAGAAAAACATAGAATGTGCCAGCTGTATCTCCTCCCGGGCATGCTGTAAAAACCAGCTAATGGATTTGAGGGTTTCAGTGTATTGCAACTTAGGCGATGGGCTGACAACCCATCACTATAGCAATATACATAACATAATCATCTGTAATAACCCTCAAAACTTGTCAGACGTGGCGGATCGACCTTTGGGTCGTTTTCGCTCTGCCTACCCCATAAGGGATACAGGCGTGATTTTATGTATGTATGTATGTAGTTAACCCAGTAAAAGATTTGTAGAGTTCTTGATAGTTGTACAATTATGTTATTGTAAATATACGTGAGACTAACATAACATCCTATTAATTGCTTGCAGCGATCAGTAATTTGTTGAAACAAACATTCGTATTTTAATAATGGTGTTGTTACATTTGAATTGTAAATTCAGTTAAATGGTATAACGCGTTGTTTTGTTATAAGATACGGTAATTATAATCATCAGTGTCAAGAGTTAGCTAATGTTAGGTATAAACTTGATTTACAGCTTGGAGATTTCAGTGCAGATTAATTTAGGTTCGTATTTATAAAGCGATCTCAAGATTGAGAGCAATATTAAGTATGGATTTGACAGGTCGTTTTGTACTGAACTGACATTTCTGATACAAACTCAAACTCGCTGTCACTCTTGAGAGCTGATTATAAATACGGGCCTTAATATCAGCCTCGATTTACTGTTGTAAACAATTCTCACAAGATTTTGTGAAATAAATATGTGCAAAACGGTTTCTATGAATAACTGACTGACACTGTATCGCTCTGCTGCAGATTTTAAGAGATTTTTATCAATGAAGATGGCGATATCAGATAAAAACTTGAATTGCGAAATTGTATCGTTATTTTGTAGGTAAGGTTAGCAGATTATGGTTTTTATGTAGGTAGGTACGCACGCTGTTGCGGTGCAGTTTTTGATTGCTATGTACTGAAATCAGGAAAGGAATTTTTACATATATACTTAACTTTAAAGATCATTTTAGTAAGAAGTAGATAGATACAAACCTGTTGATCAAAGTTCCACGGCGCGAACGAGAACTGCATAGTCGGCATAAAAGTATTCGCCTGCACCCATCGTATGAACAGCTCCTTAGTCGGCAGATCAGCTTGTTCATGGTTGAGGTTGAAGCCGTTTCCTCCGATCATGTCGGGCAGGACGAAGGTGTAGCCGTTCAGGTTCATCTGGAGCGTGGCTGTGATGATGGAGGCCAGGCCATTGTTGAGGCCCCAGATGGAGTCGCGGTCCACCATGCGTACGAAGTTGGGGAGGTCTTGGGTCCTGGAGAATGCGAGGACTGAATTATAGCACAATATTTGTTATAGTATTTCTTGTATGCCGACCTACCTATTGATTTATTCCCAAGTCATTATGGAAGGTCAAATACGTGCATGCATCATTGGATCTAGGTTATCAATTGGATACAAAATTAATGTTTGGGTCAAGTGCAAATACTTATAAGAGTTTAGGAGCAGAAGGTGAGCAGTTTCTTGGACAATTGATCCTCATCAAGGGCCTTGCATGACATAGTTACAAAATCCTTACATGAATCCGACTTTGTACTCGATCATGTTTCCAAACTCTGCGCACGCGTTGACGAACTTCTGGACGATGTGGTGCGGGTGCAGCTCGATGTCGCCGCTTTGGACTGCTACCTAGAACAGAGAAGGTTTCTGATATTGAATTCAGCGATAGATACCATAGAACTTTGATAAAAGAAACATTGGGCATTCTTGATAATTGTGATGCTAATGTTTGCAGGTATCTTATGCATGAACATGATAATTGGGATGGTATGTTACTGGTAGGATCTACCTCCTAGCAGTCCAGCTCTGGCAATGACATTACAGACTTTCCTTAGATTAAGTCCGGTGGAACGATCCCACATAGGTAAGTAAAGCACTGATAGTGAGGGGCTGCCTGGCTGCTAGCGTATGGCCTCGCAGCAAAGTCTAGCAGCAAGCAAGGTACTGATGCCAGAAGATTCCAGATGACATAATTTATCTTAGTCACCTTTAGATTAGCTAGACAAAAGTAAAGAGCAAACCCATTGCGAATAAAAGTGATGAATATACCTATAAAAATAACAAATCAAAATAAATTAAAAACTTCACCTGAGGAGAATGGCTAGTTTCTCCAGCGTCGAATTTCAAGCTATCAATATCGTAAGTGTCAATGAGGGTGCGGAGACGGCCGGACCACCACGCGGTAGCTTCAGGGTTGGTGAAGTCGATGTAACCTGCGATGCCGTCCTCACTGTCCCACCATTTGGTTTCCGTACTGCCTTCTTCGTTCACGACGAAATAGCTTTGGAGAAGAAATAGAAAATGGTTATTTGTTATGCTTTTTTGCTCCTGTAATCTGTTCCCTAGGTGAAAGGTTAGTAATCCAGCTGCATTTTTTAAATCTTTTTCTGACACGACTACTTGTAGGAACACCTAATCAGAAAAGTTCAAACAGATCCTAATTTTATTTTCAGAAATGTTTCTGTTTTGTGTGACGTGACGCTATAGCGTATTCTGTCTGGTAATATCATGTGGAATCCTGACGAAGTTAAAACTTACCGTTTTTCCAAAGCCTCCGAATACCAAGGCTCGCAATCCTGGTTGATAAAAGGATGCGCCCAAATCGTGACGCGGTATCCAAGATCCTTCAACTCCTGAACGAAACGGGTCATGTTCGGGAACTTCTCTTCATCAACAGTCAAAGACCCGTAGCAAGTCTCCCAGAAGTCATCGATTTCAAATTGAGAATTGTTGAAACCATGTTCCTTGATGGCTAAAGCGTATTCAAGGAGGTTGGTTTCGTTGATGAGCTTGCCGTATTGAGCCCAGCTCGACCAAATAGGATGCTTCACCATTTCATAGTCAGGCAGACCTGAAGGCTTTCCTAAATAATTGGCGACAGCGTGTTGGTGTGCCGCTTTGACGTCTTTCAGCATCCAGATATCGTATGAGAGCTCTGATTGGTTGCGTGATGATGAATATGGTTGATCGGTTTGCGCTCCGAAGCAGATGTAGTTGGAGTGAAGGTTGTTGTAGTCCACGAAGAGAGGTACTTCTGGTTGCACGTAGATGTACTCTCCAGCGGAGTTGAGCCAGTACCTCTCGACGATGGCTGAGTTGTCAGTCTCTGACACCACGTAGGCGGCGTACGGATGGTTGATTTTCTCGATTGGGTAGAGTTGATCGATCTGCATACGGCCTCCGTACCAGTGCTTTTCACCTTAAACGTAATGAAGTTTTTGATTATGAAGGTTATTTGCTGCTGGCTGTAATGTGAATGTTTCGAGAGGCTTTACTCTGCAGACACTCAAGATATAATGAAATTTTCTTATCGAAGATCCCCCATATTGGCTCAGCATCCTGCCTATCTTTAGATTCTTATACTTCCCTGCCACTGTCACAGAAAGGTGAGACCTTCAGCACGCTTCTGATGTGGATCTCTACGTTATCTTTAAATGTCTTAATTATATGATACTTTTGGAAAATTTCCTTACCGAAATCAAAGCAGTCCTCAAACCGCTGTGTGGATCCAGCTACCCATCTGACCTTGATTCCCCTCGCCTGACTCTCGCTGTCATACAACGTGTAAACCCTTAACACAGCGCTTCCGATGTGTATCTCCACGCCACCTTCGAACTCCTCGGAGGTGTAGGGGCCGAAGAGAGTGCGGCCAATGTGGCCGTACTCAGTTTTGTCTTCGCCTAAAAATGTTCAAAGATATTGGTTGGAGATTGAGTTTTAATATTGTCCGAATAATGATTTCTGTGAAAACTAATTTTGTTTTCTGGCTATTAATCTACGTACAAACTTAGTATACGATCTCTATCAAACAACAAATATTTACCTTGAATCAAAGCGAGCGTGAACCCTCCAGTAAGCTGCGGCTCCAGACTGAGTGTGACGTCATCGGCGCGCATTGACAGCGTCTGCGCCCGCGCACCTAGCGTCAACAATCCTGGAACAAAACAATACATGCAATTTATTGCAATCACCAAAAAATTAAAGTGACACGAATAATTTAAAAGTTTGGTCCAATACCACCTCAATGTTTTTGGTGCAGCAGATGCATATAAAATCCAAAGAAAACGTTGTACTTATTTCCATTTGAAATCAGACCTCAGCTACGGCGTAGCGAGCGTAACATTTAGCTCCAAAAATAAGGATTTACGCTTCACTGTTTTACTGTGGCATCGCATAAGTAGTGACCTACTTAGAACACTCACAACAATATACGGAGCGTAAGGGACAGCGGACCAGAAACTGAAAGGGGTTGCTCACTGCTCAATAAATGAAACTGAACAGCTTTCATCAAATTCTTTCAGGAAATAAAGAAAATACTTTTCATACAAAATGACCACCTCAATCAGATAATTTGTATGGAAAAGCCAAAATTCTATTTAATTTCCCCTTTCTTTCCTGGTGAAAGTTTTTGACTGAGCAAATCCT
This sequence comes from Scrobipalpa atriplicella, assembly GCA_029255725.1. Lineage (NCBI taxonomy): Eukaryota > Metazoa > Arthropoda > Insecta > Lepidoptera > Gelechiidae > Scrobipalpa > Scrobipalpa atriplicella. Next base: position 30,050 of record JARACY010001390.1, on the reverse strand, counting down.
ATCAGTTTCTGGTACGCTGTCCCTTACACCCGGTTCCATTACATTGTAATAAAATAAAATAAATAAATTGCTAACTATGCCTTAATAATGTACCTAATAAAGAAACACTTACCAAATATAAACCTTAGAGCCGCCATCCCGACCGCACCGAAACCACGACTGCCGCACCTCGTGACTCAGAACATCGGTTTTCGATATTAATAATATTACAAAAAAAAAACTTTGTAAGTTTGTTTGTTATGGATAAACTCAAAAACTACTAGACAGATTTAACTATTCTGGAAAATTATTCTACATAGATACATACATATAATCACGCCTGTATCCCTAATGGGGTAGGCAGAGCGTCAACGACCCAAACAAAGGTCGTGTCGCCACGTCTGACAAGTTTTTGAGGGTTGTTTAAGATAGATCTGTATATTGCTGTAGTGAAAGGTTGTCAGCCCCATCGCCTAATTTACAAGATACTGAAACCCTCGAATCCCTTAGCTGGTTTTTACAGCATGCCCGGGAGGAGAAGCAGCTGGCACATTCTATGTTTTTCTATCGCTCCCAGTCCAGCATGGAAGTTAAAATTATTCTATTGACTCAAAACAAAACCACGGGGAAAAAGCTAGTTCATAGTATCGCGATAAAATGTCATGTATCTCTGTGGTATCTGATAGATAACTATCGATATTTCCCCTCTTGAGTATTTAGAATCACTTATCGGTATCGGTGATAGATAAGCAGTAAGTTTTTTAGGATTTTTGTATGTTACCATACCAGTGTCAGATAAGCAACTCCTATTTCGACCTATTCAAATATCGAACGTAACGCCATAGCGTGGCGGTTATATTTATGGTCACGACAAACATTTATGGTCATAAAAATGCGATTTTAAAAATATACACACATTAAAAAAAGTGAGCAAACCATGTCCTAGCTTATAATTTGAGGAATATATTCAGTAAAAATCACGAACTTCGTAACTGAACTTCGGGAATCGAACCCGGGACCTCCGGATCGTGAGCCCATGGCTTGCAATTAAATTAACACCCTAATATAATAAAGCTGTGTAATATGCAAACAAAATTAGGGTCGAGTATCTACACATTTCTTTTTCAGAATGAGAAGCGGTCTATTTGCGGTGGTTTTTGCCACTGATTTGAGAAGTCGCTGGCGCTAGTATAGCTCCCTATCCCTTCTGTGGTTTCTGCGTCGTGTCTTGCTACGAAAGGACTCCGAACTCCGAACCTCCCAAGACCGACAAAGTCCGACTTTTATTTTTATTTGTTTTCATTTTAAATAATTTATGAGATGAAGAACCTCTCCGGAACGATCGGTCTACTTTCCGTGCCACTTGAAACATTGTTTATTACCTTACCTAGCATTTATGTAGGTATCTACTTTTTGATCTGTAGGAACAAAAAGAAACAATTATTATTGTATTAATTTATTACATAGTTAACACTTACACTTACAAAAATAATACAAAAATAAGTCAACAAATTATGAACATAAATATACAATTTTTAAATAACATATCATATCATAACAATTTATTTGGCTTAATCTTCAAGTTTAAAGTACGGCAGGGTGTCGAGCGGAGCGGGGTAGTTCTCCAGCAGCACTGGTCCCTGGATGACGTCACCGGTGTTGCCATCCCTCCAGGTGCCCTTGGGCAGGTACACGTCGCGGGAGACCGCGCCTTCCTCCATCACGGGGGCGGCTAGGTACTTCTCGCCCAGGAGGAATTCTGGGGAAGTAGGGAAGAAATAGGGGATTTTATTATAATAAAATTAATCTGCAAATAAGTAGACGTCTAAGTTTTCAAGAGTAGTAGAGTAGTAAGTGCCATGTTATGTCTACGGAAAGCTTCGTGCGAAATGTCCTGCAGGGCAGCTGAATTAGGTATCTGTTATTTGCTTTGATCTCGTAAAGCACCGAGAGCGCAGTATTTTCTGTAGGAGTGTTGAAGTAACGTTGTAAGACACTAAAGAAAATGTAACCTCAACCCTAAGTTTCTGCCGTCAAGCAGTAGATTATGCTGTTATTATAGCTGCAGCTGCTTACCTAGGCGGGTTTGAAGAAAAAAGAAATACCACTTCACTTTTGTGGAGAGAAATGTTTCTCTCAGATGTGATAGTTACCATCATCACAGGCAAGCGCCACTTGATCAGTGGGGTCGACCCACCAAATGGGAGGGTTGACGGGGGTGCCGTAAGCGACGGACTTCTCCATGGCCTCGACGATGGTGTCGGCCAGGGTCGCGTGGAGGTCAGTGAAGAATCGGCAGATCTCTACTGTCTGGGGAGGAAAATATACAGAAAACGGATTAGATATTTCAAACTTGAAGATTTTACTCCTGCAAGCTTGTTGTTATAAAATAAGTAAGTATGGCAGGCAGATGGTGCTGCAAAATTAAGAGGGGCCAGAAAATCTTGCGATTATTGGGTGCGATACCAGACGTGTTATGATCGTACGTTTCACATTCCTCTTGCAGGTTTTATTTTAAAGGTTTTATCCATTGCTTATCTCAAGCTCCATGAAATGTGGAGGATGGAGGTTATGCATGTCAGAAAAAAACATTGTTTTACTGTGAATTATAGTTGCTTACCTCGTCATCGTGGTCCCAGGGTACGAAGGAGTACTGCAATGTGGGCATGAACACGTTGGCCTGCAGCCATCGCACGAACAACTCCTTGCTGGGGGCCTCGTTGTATCTGCCAAATAATAGGGTGACTTTTTAGAAGAGTTATGCTAAAAACAACGTGAGCTGTTGACCGAACATAGGCGAAAAATATCACGGTTTGTCTGACACCCCCAAGAAGTTTAATCCTGGTTCCAACCTTGCCATTGCCACCAGCACATTTTATTGACGGATTTTACATTAAAATATAGGTACTAACGAGATGTAGACTCACCCATTTCCTCCAATCATATCAGGCAGCACGAGGGTGTATCCGTTGAGGTTCATGGACAGCAGGGTGGTGACGAGCGTCCGCAGACCGTTGTTGAAGCCCCAGTAGGTGTCCTTGTCCACCATGCGGATGAATACAGGCAGGTCTTGGGTTCTGGGGAAATTATGAATACTCGTGTTTAGGACCTTCAAGTGACTGATTAACTGTCTCTGTGGCTTAGTGCCTTATGCTCCTGATCTTGAGTTCAACAGATTGTCAGTAAAGAAAGCAGATTCAGTGCTTCGGATGGCAGCCAGCCGTTAAGCGAGATGATGGGTCCCGAAGCCACGATGTGTTGTTACTCAAACCATATCAGAACCCTAGTAGACGGTTTAAATTAAAGTCTCTCATACCAGGGGTCATCAGATAATTTGTCGATTTGAGAAAGAGAAGCGAGGATTATAGGACAGTACTTCTTACATATCTGAACTAAAAAGGGTACGAAGGTCGTGTCGTATGTTACCCACCTCATACCAGCTCTGATCTCAATGAGAGGTCCGAACTTGGCAACGGTCCTCACGTATGACTGGACGATGTGACCCGGGTGCAGGTCAATGTCGCCATTTTGGACGGGGATCTATAAATGTACATTGTATTTTTATTTGTAACAAAGCGGTTTTAATAAGATTAGTAGATTTTCGAAGATAAATACTTTGCAGAGATGCGTCATACTCATTCTGAGGCATTTAGAGAATGCATAGATATTATGATAGTGAAACAAGTCTCACGCACTCTGCCTCCTAAAAATGTCACCGCGGGGCAGCACAGCTACAGCCTTGTCAATATCACTTTGCGCCTGACATTAAGAGAGTATTTTCTGTGACCTGATTAGGTCTACTGAATGTGTGTAGGTAGAAGCCTAAAGAATGAGGTGATGTTATGTAGTCTTCTTTTTATTCACCTGAGGAGACCAGCTAGACTCTCCAGCGTCGAACTTCAAACTGTCGATGTCGTACGTGTCGAGTATGTTCTGGATCCTGGAGGAGTACCACTCAGCAGCCTCGGGGTTGGTGAAGTCGATGTAGCCGGGAATTGAGCCGTTGTTGTTCCACCAAGTTGAATCGGGGCTGCCTTCTTCGTTGAGGACTAGATATCTGATGATAATGGGAGCATGGATGTTAAGGGAAGAAAAAAAAGGTATGACGCTTTAGTCCAGCTACAGTATTTGGAGACAATGCTGATCAAACTGTAGCCAACTGTAAAAACTAAGTAAATTCTAAGGTATCGATATTTATAAATTATAATACATTTCTACCTACCCTTTCTCCAAAGCTTCAGAATACCAAGGATCGCAGTCCTTGTTGATGAACGGATGCACCCAAATGGTTACCCTGAATCCAAGGCCCTTGATGTCCTGAACCAGCTGTTTGAGGTTCGGCAGTTTCCTCTCATCGACGGTCAAGGATCCGTAGCACACCTCCCAAAGGTCATCAATTTCAAACTGAGCATTGGGGAAACCACTGTCTTTGATCTCGTTAGCGAAAGCCCACAGACTGTCTTGGTCAATTTCCCTGGAGTATCTCGCCCAAGTAGAGTACACTGGGTACTGGATCATTCTGTAGTCAGGCACGCCCGAAGGTTTGCCCAGGTAGTTCTCCACAGCATGAAGATGAGCCTTTACAGGGTCGAACTCAAAGAACCACATATCGTATTTCAAGACGTTGCGAGTGCGTTTAGTGGAGTAGGGTTCGGCGACTTCAGCGATGAGACACAGATGATTGTCTTGAATGTTGTGGTAGTCTACGAAGAGAGGAGCTTCAGGGTAGACGTAGATGTAGGTGCCCATAGAGCTCAACCAGTAGCGCTCTGATACAGCAGAATTGTCCTCTTCCTTGGACACTATGGAGTATTTCTTCAGGTTGGATTTCTGGATGGGCCAGTACTGTTCCTTCTGTTCTGGACCAGCGTACCAATGGCGTTCTCCTGTTAAATTAAGGAAACGAAATTCACATCGGAAAGAGTTTCAGGAAATCAAAAATATTTTACAATAACCACCAATTAGAACATTTGTATAGAGAAGCCATGTTTCTTTTCAACTCCTGCAAGGTTATTTTTTGATGGTGATTCTGTTTCGTTGATTTAGGAACCTCTCTAAGCTGTCTCTTATATAACCTGTAGAATTTCCGACTTACCAAAACTGATACAGTCTTCAAAGACCCTGTCGGCAGGACCCTCCCATGAGATGGAGATCTTCCATCCACCACTGGCCTCGTCCTTCTCCTCGGAGAATTGGAAGATGACTTCTTCATCGTCACGGTCTACGCGGCGACCCAGCTCACCCAGGTACATGGTTTCGGTTCCTGAGAAAGATATTAATTAACATTGATTTAGTTCATGCTGGCACGGGAAACTTAGCCATTGCGCCATTGTGCTTTACATTGCGCCGGAGTTGGTCTTTTTGCTTTAGGCTCGGATTTTATTGGTCCATTTTGGGATGCTATCTGGTGTGGGATCTAGCAGTCCACCCCTGGAAACGTTTGTACGGCGCCAACCAACTTGCTTCGTTCATTTGCAAAGTTTCTGGGAGAATTTGCCTCCATCGTTGACTCTATACGGGGTGTAAGGGACAGCGTCCCGCAAACTGATAGTACAGTCAACGAAACCGAACAACTACCACCAGGAATTGTTTTCAGGAAAAAAAATAATGCTTTTTCATACAAAATGACTAGCTCGATCAGACAATTTTTATAGAAAAGCAAATTTTTTTTAGCTGTATATTTGATTTGATTATTTAACAATTGTCGTCTGTTTGACAGAAAAGATATTATCTTTTCCGTCTCCCTTACCATTGCTCTTCAAAACTGTGTAAATGAGCTTCCCTTCTTCGTTCTCCTCGACGAAGAAGTCTCGCTGCTCCAGCGAACGCGGCACGGCCGCTAAAGCCAGAGACAAACCTGAAAAGGAAAAGAAGGAAACACAATTACGCTTTTAGCCCTCTCTAGGATTTCAATGTATCGCAGTTCCATTGAGATACGCAGAAAAAACATCCAGACCCAGAATACATCACTCAAATGTCTGCCCGTTCGAGATGAAACCCGGAACTGTCATGTGATAGATCACTCTATACAGTGATAACATAAAGATTGCTCGTTGTTAACCACAGCTTGTGACTATGTGACTACGGCCCGTATTTATAATCATCTCTCAATAGTGACAGCGAGTTTGAGTTTGTATCAGAAATGTCATTTCAGTACAAAACAATCTGTCTAATCCATACTTAATATTGCTCTCAATCTTGAGATCGCTTTATAAATACGAGCCTTATGAAGCGGAGATCCTGAGACAAACTCCTTATGCCTGTCCGAGTCAGTAACAGTCTCATCATCTTTCTATCTAGCAGAGCTAGGTTTTAGATGTCAAGTTCAGTGTACAAGTTGCGTACAAGCATAAGGCTTTTCGTTGTTAGTTAAGCCAGGTACAGTACTTTATTTCGGTTAACAAGATCTTACCTGCCAACAATAGAAACAGCTTCATCTTCGCCCAACCTGAAACTGTATGAACTATTCGGTACTTTTTAGTTACATACATTTTTATCTCATATCGACTTTGCTATCTATCTCCAGGTTTGTTGTCAATTTATCTACCTAGATAGATGCCAAGATAATTTGGAAAATTTTAAACCCCATGCGCATGATTTTTGTACAGTGTGTTCTTTTAGGCATTCTCATTACAAATATACTGGTACCTATATACCTATCTACCTGGAACTTAAGATGATGTACACTTTTAATGCTTTTACCTTGTCTGTCACCACAAGAAGATGATTATGTAGGTATACTTAATATGTGCTGCATTCGTAGTCTTTATAAGAGCATAGATTTCTAATTTACAAAACATGTATTTTCAGGGCCCTGCCACACGAACTTGAATGCCTTCTCTCAGTTCAGCCGATAGAAACTCTCTTCCTTACTTTCTCCTCTACCCATATGTTGTCTGGAAGAAACTGCTTCCAGCGATAGGACCGCCGTTGTGCACAATAGTTTTTGATAATTTTTGTATACTCACTTGAAAGCTTCTATCAAAGTCCTATCTAAAACTTCCCTCAAACGATATATTGGCGAAAATGACTTTTATTAAGCCGTTTGATTATATGAAAATTTATGTGAGCATTCTGTATGTAAAATTATTATTTCGATTGTTTACTTCAAAGCCGACATAAGTGCGGCTCTAAACATCTCGCGATTGGACACAATTCATACCTACTACAATATTATAAGTGTTGTTTAAGATGGGCAGATAAGACGTGTAGCGGTTCAAGTGTTTTTCAACTTCCTATCTTTGTTTAATCTTTATTCTCTATTTAGCACTGAAGTCTATAAAGATTAGAAGTATTTTTTTGTGAACGTGTGAAGATCTAAATAAAAGAAATGAAGATGATCCTGAAGAATTGAAAAACGTTGAGTGCTACCACAGATAATGTGCTACGAAGCCTACGAATAGCTACAAAAATCAGCATTGCCCATAACTTTCCTTCAGGCGTTTGATACATACATACATACATAATTATCACGCCTTTTTCCTATTAGCTGACATTTACAGCATGCCCGGGAGGATATGCAGCTGGCACATTCTATGTTTTCTCTCACTCCCAGTCCAGCATGGAAAGGCGTTTGATATTGTTTCGTTTACGTAGTGGATTGTGTTTCTTTTTGTATTTGTATAGCAACGCAAAACGCAACCAACGCTTTGCTCAATCATGATTCAACACTGTGATTCAACAGTTCTTGAAGAATACAAACTTTTTTAATTTTCTGATAATGCCAGTCTTGCGGAAACGGAAGCGCAAAAAAGTTAATACTAGAGATGTACTCTCACCTTGTTAAAACCGGATTTACCGGTTTTTACAAAAATCTACCACATTTGATTATACATTTTCAAATGGCAACACTGAATGTCAAAACCGAAAAATCGGATCCGTCATTCATAAAAAACAAAGCGCGTCTCCTCACAATGGCAGATCCCAGGATTCGGCAAATAAAAATCAAAACCGGCGTCGTAAAGCGCATCGCAAAGGAGAAAGTAGTGTACGAGAAGGAGGCCGAACAGCAGAAGACCAAGGTACAGAAGTTGAAAGACCAAGGAGCCGATGAACATGACGTCAGGAAACAAGAGGAAGTTCTTCAGGAGTCGCTTATGATGGTCCCTGATTGCCAGAGGAGGTAAGTTCTATATTGGTTCTTCTATTTCCAGTCCTATGAAGGTACCCTGAAATTTTTCAATTGATACTGGCCGTATTTAAAGTGTGACTCGAACTTCGAACAGCAGATGCGTTTTAGAGGTTATAGTAGCGTCTCTAAGCACTCTATTCTTTGTTTACGGTCTGAAAGGCTGAATAGGTAGGTAGGTATACCTATTACCTTGATGAATTGGTGAAACAAAGAAAACCTACTAAATAATTAAAATAAAGGTATTCCCTGATTCCTGAAATTTAGGCATTATTAAAATTTGTTTTTTGCTTTATAATTTTTTTCAGATTAATAAAAGCCTTTGACGATCTAAAATCAACATTAGAAACTGAAAAGGACCTTCACGAAAACGAGGACTATCAAACAGCACAAACAGTGCTCAAAGACGCAAAGGCTCAATTGCCGGAGCCCATTGTTTAATAATTACTTATTTTTAACTCTTTTGCTTATTTATAAATAATCATGTCGTATAACCCTAATTTTTATAGCAATTTTCCACCACAATTTACATTCCAAAGGCCAAATTTTGTACCACCTCCCCCGCCACCACCTGCCTACTACATCCCTCCTGTTAGAGTCCCAATATCTGATCAGGAATTCATCAAACAATTTGAAAAAGTCTCTACTGAACCTGTAAAATACAAAACACACCCCAGTCTCTCAATAAACCAAGTTAAAGACAAACTACGTAATTTAGTTCTAATTTTAAATGATATTAAAGAGAAAGAAGCAATTTTGAAAGAAAATGTAGATAATATATCTGAAGAAGAATGGGCAGAAACTTTTACAGCAATAGAAGATTCTAAATCCAAAATCAATGATTCTTTTGCTAAAATAAATGACTCCTATTTGGATACCCTAAGAAGACTGCTGGCTAAAAGATCTGCTAAAAGATTGAGATTAAAAAGAGCTAGGGAGGAGAAGAAGAAAGAAAAAGAGAACAGAATCAAAGAGCTGAAGGAAAGATCTAGAAAGATAGATGAGAATCTGCAGAAGATAAAGGATGATATTAATAAAGCTAAACAGGTAATTTTTACTAAAGTAACTTTTCCAAAATTATGATTCTGCATTTTTAGGTCTATTTCTTTGAGAATATAATGTTTAAGGGTCAAATTAATTCATAATTAAGTTGTAGATTTTTTAGTTTATCCTTTACAAGCAAAGCAAAACCTGTAAAAGGCAGGCCTAATACAACCATACATCAAAAACTTGATAAAATAAAACTCATGTTTGTAAAAATAAAACCTACAGAGCGATTCATTCAAAGCTGTCTTGAAGAAGTGAATAATTCAAATTCGAAATTAGAAATGTGAATAACTTCAATAAATTACCATTTACAGGATGAAGAAGAAAAGCTCCGCGCAGATATAGTCTTAAAGGAGACTCTACGCAAGAAGCAAGACGCCAAGAAATGCATCACCAAGCTTGATGCTCTGCTGAAACTATACAAGGCGCGACAGAATACCGCCAGGGGAAGAGGGGAAACCGCGTCGGAGAGAGATGTTCAAGTGTTTAGTTGTAATATTGGTAAGGAGAATTATAGTTTCATTTCATAGTAAAACTAGCTTCTAGCAGTCTCACAGAGTTTTCCCGTGGGAACCAGATATTTTCCTGTTGTAAAAAGTAGCCTATGTTATTTAGGATGAACATAGCTTTTTAATGGTGAAAAAATCTTGAAGTAGACCCAGTTGTTTTGAGTAAAACTTTAACTAATGTTTTTGCCATCCCTTTCATTTCTCTCAGGATAGAAAATGACAGGTGACCAAGGTTTTAGTCAAGATTTTGTGTGCAACTAAATTCCTCCCATTATCTGCGTTTGTACAAATACAGCAACAGCACATTCACAATTACAAAACCCGGTGTGTGATAATGAAGTACCAAAATGCCACAATCTTTTGCAAAGTTATGTTTTATGTATTGTGTTTCTGTTTTCTTTACAGAAAAGCTCAAGTCCCTCTGGGTGCAAAAACTGCACCTATACGAAAAAGAAGAGTCAGATCTCCGTGCGACATTGAAGCAAGACAGCGACTCTCACAATACTGCTTCAAATAAAGATGATGAGGTTTTGAACAACTTGGGAAAATGGCGCGAGTTCCTTTTTGGCGGGGATATGTTACCGCAGAGGGATTTCCAGGGAGATGTGGGGAGATTTGTTAATGTCAGGTCAGTAAAAGAAACTAGAAAATGTCACGTATTTTTCCCGTCCACAGGGCATTATCAGGAGATAGACCGTCCGGTGGCGATCGCAACCGACCACCGAGTACTGAAATCTATGATTCCAAGTCTGTTCTCCACCTCTAGCTTTTGAAGTGCCTTTCTGTTGTAACAGTTAAATTCCAAAAACATATGTTTCACACAGTGTTTATTGCGTGACCAATGATGCGCGACATCAACGGTATAGTCACCCTCTGATAGATACACCCTTGTACACATGTCTCATTTGACGCTTGACCGGTTGTGCGTATCAATCGCAAACATATGGCCCGTCCAGGTTTGGGGTAGCTAGAATTGATATTTTCTTACCAAATCAAATGTTTTATTGTCAACTGTATGTTTGGGCTGCTCCCACTAACTTGCATGTTTTCTCTTTCCCTACTATGTTCTTTGTATCTAACTAAAATTATTGCCATCCCTTTTTGCCCTCTCATGATAGAAAATGACAGGACTTGGTTATGTTGTTTGCAACAACGAATGACTTCCTAATATGGGCTGATCTCTTGTTGACAAAAGAATCATTTTTTCAGATCTCAATGGGACGAGTACATCAATCCTGAAGGGACACCTCTACCAGTTGGCTGGGTTCTACCTAATCTAGACCAAGCGTGATTTTATACCCTGACAATCTCTAGAAAGGTTGACTTTTAGGTAGTAGATCTTGTGCAGTTTTTTAAGTAGCTTTGGAAACAATTTGATATTTTTTGCACTTATACATGTGGCCTTGATTAGATAATTTATGCTTTCCGAATGTTGCATTTATGGAGCTTAACGAATAAATTAAATATGTAATTTATAAATAATACTAGTTTTTATTGACTTCTAGAGATTCTCTAGTAGGTTAGGTTACTATTCATAATGAAACTACGCGAATGGGCGTATCAAGTCTTTTAATCATCATTATTCTCGTTTGGGTACATCAGTTAGAAATACAGTAAAAACACACCACATCATTGATAGACTAAGTTTTGTCACAATATTTTACAATTGATTACTTCTTATTTTAGAAACAATTCATTCAATAATATCTAGCCTAGACTTTTAGTTTACTGAATAAATCATACAGACAAACTTTTAATTAAATAGTTGACGTAGGCCGATTGTAGAATCAGGCGGATCTTGATGTGCCTAGGCAAATTCTGTGTTAATTAAGAAAGTAGGTATTTTTGTATGCATTTTTCTCAAATGTAGATTCGATGGGCCCGATTTCACAATCTGCTTACGACATAAATAGCCTAGAAATTGGTTTATTAAATTACGATACAACCAACACCACTAAAAAGTAAATACAAAAATGGCAGTTCATTATTAGTAGAATAAAACTTAGTGATTTCGTTCATTTTTGTAATTTACAATTTACCGGCGGTACCTACTTAGTAATCTATTCTTTTCGTATCTTTCGTAACTTTTTCTTGCATGTGCAAGAACACAATGTGGTACAACAATAAAATGATTTGTACTACAATCTCAGCAGCTAATTCATTATGATATTTTCTCACATCTCAGAAGTGTAGTAACAATTCCTTTTACCATGTAAAAGTGTGACGCGAGATCTTAAGCCCTGTCTCCTGCTTGCGAAACACCTGACAAACAATCCCCCCCCCCCCCCCCCCCCCAGGGTTTCTCAAACATTTCCCTTCCTCTCCCTGCCCCGCGGGGGTATGTTTGGAGTCCAAACATAAGGCAGGAGACGCGGCATTAGGCATTAATTCTGTTTTATGTTGTACAAGAAAGAATAGTGTCGTTAGTGATGGTGAAAAAGTTCAGCACAAAAATGGGATTAAAGTTTGAAACTTGGCAACACCGGTATTCACTGAGAATCTTAGTGTTGCCAGACAAAGACATCAATGATATATCAAGGATTTTTTGAAATATGTCCTGACAAAAAAAATTGTGTACATTCCAAACATTACACAGGTTAATTTATCTATATAAGTAACTTAACACACTCATGAGGTAATATGGTATCACATATTACGTGATAAAGATACATAACTTTACATAATAAGGCTTATAAGTATGGTGCATTTTTTTATATTGCTTTTTTTCGTATTTCTTTTATTAAATAGAATTAGATATAAGTATTTATAGAAAAGGGGCATAATTGAGACGAAAAATATCAAATATATTTTTGCTATAGCATCCAATGGTATAGATTTGATAGAGGGCTATGCTATGGGCTTTGAAAAATCAATATGGCTGCCAAACCATGCATAAAAAACAATAGAGAAATATTGAAGCCATAAATAAAAGCCAGAGAAACTATTCAAGGTGGGACGCAAAAAATTATGCCCTCTAAAATCGTACGCTTTTTCTCTGTTTTATCTCGATCTTGAATAACGGACTGATGGATGAGTTTAGAGTAAGTAAATGCGTATAAATAATGCTTATGATTTGAAAATATTTTCTTATTGATATCCCAAAGCGAACTTGAGTTTTCTGTGTGCATATCAGAATATTATACTACAAGTAACCTAAGCTAAAGGTGCGAGCATGAGAGCATTCGTTCGCGAGCAACCTGCGCGCGCAAGCGCATAGATTATCTATGAAATGATAAGCATTTGGCGCCTATAGATAAATTATCCGCGCGCAGGTTGCTCGCGAACGAACGCGCGCAGTTAAGGACGCACCTTTCGAAAAATATTGTGTCAACAAAATAAAATCTATGCGTACTAATATAAAATTAATTTTATATTTACATTTATTTAAATGGGGCTTTCTGTTATAATTTTAAGCAACATAAAAGTTATAATGAGCTTTTATTACTAAAGAAAACAAAAATAAATCTTTACGACTTTCTATAATTTATCATAAATGTAAATGTATTATTTTTTATCACATTAAAGCATATTTTCGGGTATAATTTTCATCACAGAGATCAGTGCAAAAGATATCAGAAGAAAAGTTGTTTATGATAAAATTATACCAAAGAGCGTTTCGTAATATAGATTTGTGACACAATATCAATTAATAAACCGTAAAAAATAAAAACAATTCAGACATGCCCTCCTAACATAGAAACATTTAGAAATAGGAGCAAAAATAAATTGAACTACAAATGTATCAATAATTCAATACACTTTAACTAAGGCAGGGGTTTTCACGAAATATAATTCGAGCCGATTGAACATATTATTTTGAAAAATCGGTTTATAAATTTCATTTCTAAGTGCGAATTGGAAGCTGTATACAACTATTGCTATCCCGCACGCACAGTACGATTTACTACTGCGGCGTGTTTCCCGCACTCACACTGAACCACGACCATGCTTCATGTATCAGACGCCTTAACACATTAGCTGCTAAGCTACGTTTTGGTAAAAGCCGGCCGTGCGCGCCTCAACACGTGTAGCGTGTTCCCCGCACTGCCGTTGCGTTCGTGTCGAGAACGCTACAGCTGTGCGGCCGGCCCGACCTAGCGTGTTCGGCGATAGCAATACGCCAGTGCGCGTCGACACGCCATGCACAGGCGTAGCTGCTACCGGGCACTCGCCTCGCGTGTCGAGGCGCACACGCGTCCGGTAGAGTCGAACACGCGTCGTCGGTTCACAGCACAGTCGGTTACTCAAATTCACGCAGCTACGACGCGTGTTTGTGAGCACAGTCGCTACAGTAAGCTCGACACGCATGGGGGATTTTAGCAGTCAACGTGTTAACGTACAGTTCCAAGTTGGACTGCAGGCAGCAGCAGCAGACTGCAGCAGCAACTGTACATGATAAACTGATGATTGCTGGAACAGATCCTATGCCTGAAGAAAACTCATCTTTTTTCATCTCCGAAAGCTGTATTTTACTTATCTATAGTTCATTATTCAATAAAGTCGCACTAAGAAAGCCTTTCTTAACTATAAATTTTACACTAAAACTTATTTGTCACATTGTGCGGAGCGAAAACGTCAAAACAACGTTATACGACCTGTCAAAATGTTAGGCGCGCACAACGCCATCTATTTTGAAACTGAGAATTTTCTCCGGAACGAGCAAATTAAAAACCCCCATTTTACAGTTTTATAGTTGCTGCTGCAGTCTGCTGCGTGCATTTCAACCTGGAACTGAAATAGTACCTTTACCATGTGTTATTAGCCGGTGGTATGATATAAGTATCACGTATCATATCACTGCCACAGGCCGGCGTAGTTCCCGATGAGCGGCGCGGGCAACGGTCCCCCGGCGGTGAAGATGCGCGTCCCGCTCGCGTCGTAGCAGTGCGTGTAGATAGCAGGCACGTACTTCACCTGGTTGAAACCGTCTGCTTCTTCGTCCGGAAACTGAGGGGAAAAAACCACTTGCAATAGCATAGGTATCTGGTTAGAGCTGCAGCACGGAAAGCCGTTGTCGTAGGAACGAATCCGCCCCCGTAGCATGTCATATCACATCTATCCTTCAAACTCTACAATGTGTAACATAAAGGGTATATGCATCGTGAAATGTGTGAATCTACCCATGAAACTGAACAACTTTACCGGGAACATATGTCGAAATACGAAAAAAAAAATTTGACTGCCCGTACTAAATGCGCTATCAGCTGATGCACTTTGTATGGAAGGTAATTTTTTTTTTCGTTTTTCGACCTATGTTCCTTAGGGAAAGTTGTTGAGTTTCATGGGTAGATTCAAACAATTCACGATGCATATACCCTTTCTGTTACACGTTGTATATCACATCTATCCTTCAAACTCTTTAGCTATCGCGGCTGTATGCTATGGGGCAGGGTTCATATTACGACGACAGTTTTATGTATGGCAGCTTTAACCAAAAGCGCTGTCGCATGTTCTAACTGTTTGGAGAAACTGGACTCTCTATAAAAAAAATAAAAAAGGACCTAATATTAAGCCTTGCAAGACACCTTTATTTACTGGTTACCACGAATCATTTTATCTCGTTAATCTGAATATTTTGGAACGTCAAATTAAAATAACAACTCAAAGAATCCGGAGTAATAACAACGCGTTCTAATTTTGACAACAAAGTTTCATGAATTCATGATTAACTCAATCAAATGCTTCTGAAAAGTCGCGAAGAAAAAAAAAATTAATAAGGTGTTTTAGCAGCAGATCTACTTTTATTTCAATAAATAATAGCAGAATATGTTGAAATGAATGTATAGTCAAGTGATGTAACAAGTACTCACGACATATCCGCGGCTAGCTCGCAGTGTGACGGTCTTGGAGGAGTGTATGTTACTCTCCAGGTACTTGCCCGCGCGCATGTCGTAGAACATCAGCAGACCTGAACATGAACCAACAATATACAAATACTAGTGATTAATGATTGGAAGGCAACATTTTTCTTAGATTCTTTAGATTTTTCTATAAGCTTAAAGACTATAAAGATAAGCCATTTCTATCTAGAACAATATCGCTGTACCGATCGCGATTGACTACTTTACCATTCTTGATGTTTGGCTTTTAGTCAGTGATGATGATGACTGATAATCTCAAAAATATTACTAATTGAAATTAATATTGGCTATGTTGAGGGTGCAAGGGTGAGGTCCCTAATGGGGTAGGCAGAGCGTCAACGACCCAAACAAAGGTCATTCCGCCACGTCTGACAAGTTTTGAGGGCTGTTTAAGATAGATCTGTATATTGCTGTAATGACAGGTTGTCAGCGCATCGCCTAAAATAACAATATACTGAAACCCTCGAATCCCTTAGCTGGTTTTTACAGTATGCCCGGGAGGAGATGCAGCTGGCACATTCTACGTTTTTCTATCACTCCCAAACCAGCATGGAAGGGTGAGTAATAGACGCAAACGGGATGATGATGATGGTGATAAAAAAAAACGAATACAGTTGTTTATTCTGACGTTACCTAGCCCGGTGCCGATGGTGAGCATGTTGTCCCGGAAGCTGGCGGACCGGATGCCGCATCCGTTGTACCGCGATGTGATCTTCTTGATGCTCTGTAGTGTGCGGCAGTCCAGCAGCAGTGTGTACGACTTGCAACCGATCGCGTACACACCGCTCTCTTGCTGCACAACAAAACGTTCAACTTATTGAGGTGGGATGGGATCTACCTATCAATGAACGATGATGATGACGACGATGATTTACATGGTGATGATGACATTTAAGGTGATGATGCCGATAGCAATGATGATGATAGCACTTGCGTGCTAGCAATAGCTTGTTGCTAAATCTGCCTCCCCACACTACCGATTTCTATTCTAAGTCCTTCACAGTGCGAGCCATCAAGCTGTGGAACTCCCTGCCCGAAGATATTCGACGAGCACCGTCTCTTGACACTTTCAAGGAGCGAATTAAGAAGCATTTTTTACAGGACCCATCCTAACATTTTGTTCCTTTCACTTATTCTTCACTTCACTGCCTGTCATTCCCTTATCCGTTACTGATTGAAAATAATTATGCATTATCCTCTCTTTCATAGAGTATGTATTAGTTTATTTTAAGGTATATATTAGTCTATTTTATTATATTATTTATTTTTGTAATAGTGTGTACCTACTTGTATAAGTATTATAAGTATTACTGTGTGTTGTCTGTAAATAGTTTAAATTTGCACTATCCCGCTAACTGCTACGTACTTTTCTATCACCTAAAGGTTGCCTGGCAGAAATTGCTACCTTAGCAATAAGGCCGCCTATGTTGTACTTGTGTTATGTTGTTTGTGTATTACTGTGTATTTGTCTCCTTAAGTGCAATAAAGTATTTTGTATTGTATTGTATTGTATTGTATGACGATAATAAAAATAATGATGACCATGTTAATGACCTGTGTGGCGAGGCAAACGAGATCCTGACAGGAGGGTAGTTTCCTGGATAATGTCTGTCGGAAGGTCTCTGCGTTGAACACGTGTATGTATCCGTTGAGAGTGAGCGCCGCGATCTCGCGCCAGCGGGAGTTGAACGTGAGGGCGCGGACCTTCTGACCTGTAACACCAAACAAAGTTACAAATTTTACTTATTTATTTAATTTTCTGTCGTGTCAATCTCCTGATAAATATAAAATGGGTAAATAAAATAACTACAGCAGAAATCTTATAAATACTATGTGCTACGTAAAGGCAACGTAAAACAAAGTATGGCGTCTTTTATAAAGCGTTCGATACTATAAATCACAAATGTTGAACTATAAATATCTGTGTCAAACAATTCATAGCGAAAGGTTGCTACTCTATAATTATTTTCGATTACAATAGTTAAATATCTTGAATGCGTTAACATAAATTTTATTGATAAGAAATATGTTCAATAGAGTGACTACCTCAAGGCTCAATTTTAGGACCTTTGATGTTTATAGTTTACACAAACGACAAATTATAAAAAATCAAATCACAAGCTTACCAGAGCGGCATTCCTTCAAACATACAGGCGCCACATAGTCATGTATGGGAGCACTTTCAGGAGGTGCGGTCGGCGCGCGCCATAGAGCCAGCTTACTGTCGCGAGATCCTGTCACTAGGAACTCGTCGTCCAGCCAACACATGTCCAAGATCTGGAATATATGGGAAAGATAACCATAAAATAAAATGTCTTGTCTAAATATATTTCTAAAAAGAAAACGGCTTCCAGTAGGACTTATACTCATAATTAAAATAGGTTTTAATCTATGTTTCTTTATTCTGGACCTACTCCTGGCATCATCATTTCATCAAAAAATTATGATGATGAAATGTATCAGAGAACGTTAATCATATTATGCATAAGTCTTCACCACACCACGGCTAGCAATGTACCCTTTTTAAGTAATAGATGAACAAGTCTTTGAATATTCTTAGAAAGGGAAGCCCATGCAGCAATACACATGACCATCAGAAATAACCCTCAAAACTTGTCAGACGTGGCGGAACGACCCTTCGGTCGTTTTCGCTCTGCCTACCCCATTAGGGATAAAGGCGTGATTTATGTATGTATGGAAGCCCATGGTGGAATATTTGCTAGAGATAGTAAATACTTGATAACACACCCAGTCTTTGTGCGCCTCTCCGACGCAAACCGGATCCAGTGTGGGCAGGCTGTAGATGGCCAGCTCACACGAATTCCGCGCACCCGTCGCTAGTAGTGTTCTGGAAACGAGGTGATCACGTTAACAAAAACATATAGTAAACATTTAAAAACATCTAACATGCTTTCATAGTGTCAAGAAATCAACCTTTACAGGGTGTAAAAAAAAGTACTGCGTTCCTTTAAACTACGTCATGTTCTACTTATGATAACAAACAACTTTCGCAAAGCACAAAAATTTTAGCTTTGTCCATACGAAATTGCAGATGAGGAGAGCATCTTTGTATGAAAAAAGCTAATTTTATTTTCGAGCTAAAATTTTTGTGCTTCGGGAAAGCGGAAATGCAGAATGTGGAAAAAAAGGAAATATCCTAGATAACAAAATAAACCTGTCATATCATAGCATGTTACTCGTAGATGTAAATCGTTACCTGGAGGGATTGATCTGTAGCGCATGTATACCGGTCTGATGGTCGGGTCCGGGCCACGGCGCGCGAGGCCGCAAAGTTGGAATATTATCCAGAGTCCGTCGACGGACATCGTACACCATTAGCTGAAACGACGAAATAACTATGGTTGGGTTTGTAATATTTTGGTACCTAGAAAATGATCGAGAACGAATATTTGTCTAAATGGTAAAGCACACAGATACTTGTACGTTTAACGGAGGCTTTTGACCTCAACGTTTCGGTGGTCTTCCTCAGGAGCCAAAGTCACACAACAACACTTAATTAGAATTGAGTCGATTATGGCGTGGTCAATTTCATATGCGAAGAAAAAAATGTCTTTTTTATTTTTAACCCAAGTGTCTTTATTTGGGAAATAGTGTTCAGTTTTATGGGTAGGTTCACCCTTATTTGGTCAGCTATTTTTGTTACTCCCTGTCTTTCAGGCCGCTAGTTGTACAGCTCTAGTCTACTACCTAAAGGGCTATTGAAGCAGGCCTTTTTGTTAACGCACCTTATTACACTTGGTGCCGAATACCACTTGTCTGTCGGAACGCCACTGACTGTAGGACACTTTGCCGATGCTGACGAGTATTTATGTTTACCCACCTTATTACACTATATTACACTTTACCCACCTTATTACACTTGGTGCCGAATACCACTTGTCTGCCAGAGAGCCACTGACTGCAGAACACTTTGCCGAGGCTGACGAGTATTTATGTTTACCCACCTTATTACACTATATTACACTTTACCCACCTTATTACACTTGGTGCCGAATACCACTTGTCTGTCGGACAGCCACTGACTGCAGAACACTTTATTCATGTTGCCGAGACTGACGGGTGTTTCGCGGAACATGTCGTGTGTAAGCATGTGGCGCGTCGCGTACGAAGGGTCCACTGAACGTGGCTGAAACAATACAAATATAGAGTGTTATTTCATCACAGGATTCTTTGAGGATAAGATTGTCATATTATTCCCATGTGTGGCTACCGAAATATGCCTACGATTGCTAAGAAACAGCGTACGCGCGTGACGTCATTAATTAGCCGCCAGCCCGGTACAAATGTGTGAACCAGTCGGTCGATGGGCGGCCAGGTCATGCGCTCATTTTAAAATTTTATATCTGGGTCGTATCGAAATAATTCTTTCACATGAGTTTTTTATTTTCAACAGACAATTTATGATGAGCTAGAAATCTAAAAGTAGGTGGTCATTTTAGTAAAGTAGTCTCTATGTGCCTGAGGGGAATTTTCCCCATTATGTATGACTCGTGAATATTTCGGACATGACCTATTCTATATACATCAATATATAATAAAACCGCTATCATAGTAAGTAATAATACCTATAGATTGGTATCATTTTGGACATTAAAATATCTGATAAGTGGCAGGAAAGTCATCAACATAATAATTTTGTGTATAACAGCTGATTGATAAGAGAAGATAATGCAATCAATGTAAAACTTATTTACAAGCATTCTGCATTTATTGCATGCATTCTGCATTATTTACCCTGATAAAATTATGCATGTAAGTTTTTATATAAACAAAAGTCTTTCATTAGTAAAATTAAACTAGAAAAAATTACAATATACTTTACAAAGACTGTATTATTTTTAATACAAAGAAAGTTAAAAGAGTCATGACAAGTCGTTCACCTTTCTTCAATTGATAAATGATTATTACCTACCCATTATCTGTGCCATATAATAATGTTTTATATTCTTTTGTTGCATTATGTAACTATCATAATAATATGTGCCAGTTGGTTATAATCTTACATTAGCAGAAATTATGATGACAACAAGTTTTTCATATATCTTTGCACTCACAGTGCTATTTTATTTATTTGTTTTAGATCATAACATCATACATCATCCTAGCCTTGTTCCCGTATTTCACAGGGTCGGCTACCTAATCTAGGGGATTGAACGAGGGTACTGGTATTTACACAGAGCGACTGCCATCTGACCTCCACAACCAAGAAGGGTAACAAGACTCAATCCTAGATTAGGTTACATACAACCTTTGAATTTCTTTGTAGGTGTGTGCAGGTTTCCTCATGATGTTTTCCTTCACCGTAAAAGCGCTAGTTTTGAAGGTAACAGATAGTCAGTCACAGCTTATATCTGTGTATCTAATTTTTTTTTACTTTATTAATTCTATCCAAAATAGTTTTCAAGATTATGACAATGATTTTAAATAGGGCATTCAGTTAATAAAGAAAACTGATTAAATATCTCACCTCAGGTGCCTGGATCTCCCTGGAGCGCACATAGTCCACAAAGTTGTATGAAGTGGAAAGAATGCGGTGCTGCTGGGCCGGCGTGTCTTCATCACTGTCTGACTCCGAGTACACGGTGAAGTCTTCTAACTTATCTGGCTTGCGTTGTTGTTCTAGCCTGTTGATAAACAAACATCCATACTAATATTATAAATGCGAAAGTAACTCTGTCTCTCTGCCTATTGTTGCTCTGTCATGCCTAAATGGCTGAAAGGATTTTGATAAAATTTAGCATGGTGATAGATGGGTTCCTGGAGATGGACATAGGTATTTTTCTGAGGAAAATATTGTCTTTTCTGGAAAATATAGTATTTCCTTAAATAATGTCTGGTTATCTAAACATGTGACTGCTTTATTTAATCTAATCTAGATAATTATCAAACACATAAACATTAAAAAACTTTCAACAACAGCTTTAGTATCAGATACAAACAAACATACATACAGTATAAGGAATAACATAAAAATTTACCTGGATTAGTTATATGGAACACCAAATGATGATAAAAATGCTGGTTTCAAGATAGGTTTGATAAACTTAACATGCTAAAATATAAAAAATACTAAATAATGTTGTACCTATCTAATTTCCATGCTGGACTGGGAGTGATAGAAAAAACATAGAATGTGCCAGCTGCATCTCCTCATGCTGTAAAAACCAGCTAAGGGATTCAAGGGTTTCAGTGTATTGCAATTTAGGTGATGGGCTGACAACCTGCCACTACAGCAACATACATATCTTATCATCGGTAATAACCCTCAAAACTTGTCAGACGTGGCGGAACGACCTTTGTTTAGGTCGTTTTTGCTCTGCCTACCCCGTTAGGGATAAAGGCGTGATTTTATGTATGTATGTACCTATGTATTCTTAGTACCAAACTGCATAAGTAACTTACTTCTTCTTCTCAGCGAGTGGATACTTTCGTAAATACCACAGAAAACTGCAGACAATATTAATATTGATTACCTGGTTGATACAGTTAAAGAAACCATTTTGTTCTCAATTTAGACACATAGTTGGTACCTACTTAATAACAACAGTAATTCGTGATAATTACAAACTAACACAGATGGAACTGATTGGTTATTTCGATGAAAGCATTAGGTACTGTTGACATGAATTCTAGAAAATAGCACGTAGCTTATTCTAATTTTCGTAATAAATAAAAAACGCACCTGAGAGCCCTAGCCTTTGCTCTCCTTTCCTTCAGTCGGCTAGGAATATAGCACGAAGGGTAGCGCCCCTCGATGGCCCGCCGAATCGTCTGCGCCATTTTCAACTCCAAAATAAAGTGTGTCAGAGCTAAAGTTCACCAAAAACCGCACGGTCAACTAGTCACTTTCGTTTTGTTCTGTTGTACAATCCCAAAATCGACGACATGTTTCATTATTTGTCCTGTCCACGCATCCACTTTTTCTCAACACTGTACAGCGCATTTACTAAAGATTCATATTTCAAACGCTAGTTAAGATAATATTGCACTAATTTACAGTGAATTATTAATAAATTTAGCTTTTATTTCTATAAAATTCAACAAAATAGTACGCTGACGGAAAGCTGGCTGTCACTGTCAATTAGGTCAGTGTTGCTATTTTGCGAATTAATTCCTACCAGTTTGGTAGTATTTATAAAAACCGGTAATTACCGATGGAAGTTCGGTTTCTGACAAATAAAAATAATAATACTTAAAATTATCAGAATAAAATAAAAACTCCTTGTGCTGTAGGCTACGTTATTTTAAGGCACATCTTTACTTTTGTAACTCAGCGTGTTCTATTTCTATGGGACTCAGTAGGCTACTAGACTAGGACCAAGGTCCAAGGTCCGAGGCCAGCCATGCCTTTTAGAGTTTATTTTTGAGACCATTTAGGTACCTATATAAAACCAAAATAATGGAGTCTCCATAAACCGTCAGTCTTGCGCTAAACGAATTATCGCTGCCCATATTGCCCATAGGGTTTATGTCCGGCCGTATTGGCGCGGTCCCAAACAGCGTCGTTTTGTATCGCCCGGCTGCCTGGCCGTGAATTCTCGAATAAATAACCATTGATTGTTATAGTGCTTTTGGATGAATTTACTATTTCAGGCTAGTATGGGATCTATTGCTGCAGTGACAGAGTTTTCAGGCTAGAATTTACAATACGCCAAGTTGTGCAATAATGCATTCGTCAAAATGAGTCACTGTGGACTGGAGCAGTTCGCTGACTAGTTCGGTCACTATCAGGTGTCGAAAGCTTCCCGTGAGTGTAATCAAGAGATGTATAGACCTTCTCATTCTGCCAAAATCGTTACAGAGCCAGTGTTCCCGCTGAGCAACTTGGATGGCAATAATTTTAGTTGAGATTTAGTTAAGTCGGGATTAGGGTTGATGAGGAATCCGCATCCGCATCCTGCATCCTCATATCATAAGGTCAAAATATCCTCATCCGCATCCGTATCCTCTAAGATTAAGAGGATGTGTATGAGGATTTTGTTTCGAGCTAAGCTACTAAACGGCGCATTTATTTATTGCACACAGGTGGTTTTATTGCACATAAATTATTAAGAAAACAGGATGCAAAGAAAAAAGTCGGAACATATTTTATTCACATGAATATACAAAGCTAAAAAAAATAGATATTAATTTAATTTACAACTCCCTTTATTATTCATACTCTGACTCATCCGCATCCTCATCCGTATCCTCATCCGCATCCTCATCCTCATAACCGCACCTTCATCAACCCTAGTCGGGATGGTTATGAATCGGGCCCAATATTTAAGGGCCGTTTCAAGCTGTCTCTCTATTAGGTAGGTACATTTTCTCACTCTTGTGCTCAAAGGAGCACTAGCTGTGTAGTATGTACTAACGCACACAGATTGCGTCGGCAGTAAAACTGCAACCCGGTGAGAGCGGCGCCCTTTATGTGGGTAGTCGGGCCTCTATCGGCCGACGACCCGGCAAAAATAGACAAATAAGGTAAACCTAGTACTTGAAATGTCCGTAGTAATCTGGCGTGTGATCATTTTCAACTCTGAAGGACTAAGCTTGTAACATAAAGTCACCCTTATATTCGTTACGGGATAGGCACTTCAAATGGGCTCTTTTTGCCAAGTCCAACGAAGAGGGGCTGTAGTAGCGATAGATTATCAGTCGATCATAGTTTAATTTACCACAAAAATCCTTGGGTCCGGGTAATATAAAGCATTGTGTAAATAGACATTTTTAACCGTAGCGTACTGTAGTTAAAATTAGTTATGTTGCACTAGCTACTACGCCTGCCGTAGCCGGAGCAGAATAATTTATTTAAACTAGTGCTACGCCGTCGTAGTAAATGCCTACAGCGTAGAAACTGCTACGAAATATATGCACTAAGCTTTTCAAATGGACGTTTTGTAATGTTAAAAAGAAAATCGCAACTTGTACGTAATCTAATCAAACAGGCAGGGTACCATCTATTTCTATGTCGTCCTGCTTTTCGGCTGTCTTTTAAATCGGTTCAACCGTTCAGACGTGAAAGATAACAGACCTGACAGAGTATCTTTCACATTTTTATGGGACTGTAGTGGTGAAAGGGACAAAACGAAACTGAACAACTTTCAGCAAGAAATTCTTTCAGGAAACAAAATAAAATTTGACTTTCCTATAGGTACAAAATGAAAAGTTTGGGAAGACTTTTTTTTATTCATTTCCTGAAAGAATTTCCTGGTAAAAGTTATTCAGTTTCGCCCTATTAATTTGCGCTACGCTGTCCCTTACAATACAACCGGTATTAATATGGACGTAACATACTTAAAAACGCGTTTCATCATTGGTTAAGGAGCTACCCTGAGCCAGGTGGGGCGCCCTCATCAGTCAAAAAATCATTACTCACTGAAAAAGCAATTAATCGAAAATCCGGTAAACCAGATTGAAATAAAAGCAAAGAGGATAATTAAATTAAGAACATCATAAAGTTGCAATTCATAGTTCCTGGTAGTAACAGAAGGAAAATTTGCGAAAAACGGCCACTTTTAGCACTTTTGGCATCTGTAACTGCTGTAAACACTGAATCATGAATTTATAGTGCTTAAAACAAACTTCAGTACCTGTTCTTTAATCTGGTTTACCGGATTTTCGATTCATTGCGTTTTCAGTGAGTAATGATTTTTTTTTTGCGCTGGCGGCACCGGGATCCCCTTAATCCATTTTGCTGAAACGATCGCGAACTCTCTGGACCGTTGCCAGTTGTCGGCATCTAAGGTGTTGAGATCTGCTGACTTGCCGAGACCGAAGCTTCTAGACCTTCCAGTTTTACTGCATTCAGATAAGAATCTATCGTCTTTCGTTTTTGTATCAATCAATGATTAAAACTGTAAATGCTAAAGTAAGTTGGTCTGTAGGTTTATTGTAATAAAAACGGATAAATAGAGATAACTCCAGGTTCAGGTGAACTTATATTGTTAATGGGGAAAGAATTTTCAAAATCTCATTAAAACAGTTGCATGTATTTAATTTATATGACTATTTAACGCAGCAGCCTAATAATAATAATAATCAAAGAATGTTGTTGAAGGAGCACGGATGTCAACAGGGCAAAGTCGGTTGAACGCCCAAAAAGGCGGGAAAATTCCAGGACGGGGAATAAATCACCTTGACCACAGACAAAGGGCACATCGACCGAATGATCTGTTTTGTGTCCACTGTGATTATCCTTTGGGGAAAGAGTACAGAAACCGGTTAGGTTGCTATGAAACGTCCGAATACACTTGTAGGCTCCTTCTTTGTTGAGCGGATTGTCATGGTTTTTGCAACGACCACTAATAACTGCCCTTTTAATGAGACGATTATGATCTAGGATTATCTTACAATTTGATACTACAACATATTATGTGTGCGTTTCTGACTGAATAAAACCTGACTGTCTGAACATAACTAAGCGTAACTTCCTCCGTCAGGCTATTAAAGCACAGCCATTAGGGATAACATATACAATACACATTTTCTCTGTTAGTTATACAATCACGCCATGCCCCGGACATGAGTAAGGCTCGTATTTATAAAGCGATCTCAAGATTGACAGCAATATTGAGTGCGGATTTGACAGGTAATTTTGTACTGGAATTACATTTCTGATATGAACTCAAACTCGCTGTCACTCTTGAGAGCTGATTATAAATACGGGCCTAAATGTCCTACTGGCAGGACGCCAGTCGCAGTGGCCTGATTCTGGATTAAGTCCTGAATGTCCTGATTGTAGTACAAATATTTGCGGGCGATAATGGGTTCGTAAGCCCCGGTTTGGAAACAATTTACCTGGGTAAACATGCCTGTGTAGTGTGTACATGGGTTAGGACGTAATGGACTTTTTGTTTAGGTGTTAATAAAAGGTTAAACTAAGTATGTATTTTAATTTAAGTGTCTTATGTTGCCACGCCACGCTGTTGAATCCGTTTAAAATGGGCTTAACATAAGGTACATACAGAAAGAGAAAATATCATTTATTCTGTACTAGTTATTACAATTACACAACTTAAAAAGTAAATTAGCCTAAAAGTTACACTTGATACCGAAAAGTCTGCCAGCAGCGTAGCATATTGCCACTCTGTAAACCGTGCCTCAATAACTGACATGATGTTGTAATAAATTATAATCATATCACAGTAATAACATCTTATTTACAGTGTGAAGGTTTGTCCCTTAGTCGCCTTTTACGACACCCACAGGAAGTTATGGGGTGATGCTATTCTAACCCGGCACCACACGGCATGGTACTAATTACACTAATGTATATGTTTGAACTAATGTGTGTATGTATACCTACTCGTCACCCTTAACACTAAAATGGCTAAAATAAAAGAATTTGAATTAAATTCGGTGTCGTGAAATGTGATAAAAATAACATATTGTTGATATCAAATTCATATGACTATTACCTAGCCTATAATGTAAAAAAGCCTTAGGGCGAAATAATTTCCTCGATTGTCAAGGAAATACGCACAATTGTCAAGTGCAGATATTAAAAAATATTTCTGCCCAACATCAGAAGAGAATGAGAGATGCTCAGTAACGCTTCCAAAGTGGCTTGAGTCGAGCTGACTTGCAGCTCACCTCTGCAGGTCGATGCTGTATATTGCACTCCAACTTTGGCTAATATCCAAAGTTTTATCATTATCACTGTCAAAATCTAAATACCAAAATAGGTAGTTTAAAAAGCACGACTTGTAACAGAACAAAATTGTAGATGTGTAGTCTTTGACACTGCACGGACAACATTGTTTTTCTACTGCTTTCAGTTTTTAATGTTTAATATTTGTGCTAAAATAGATAATTTCTACAAGAAAGTACGATAAATCTGATTAATACCATAAATAATCCCCAACGCCTTTAGGTGTGGTCTGGAGTGCGTTCACGGGCGCACGGTTAGGGGAAGATGAGGGGAATTGTCTATGGTTTTTGACACTTGGCGAAATTTTCTCTTGCTAATAAGGTCGAGAATGGCGCGGTAACCATAGACAATTCCCCTCATCTTCCCCTAACCGTGCGCCCGTGAACGCACTCCTGGTCTGAGTGCCTGCCTGGTATTAGGGTCAGACACACTTGTATTTACTAACCGGGAGTTTATAACGGTGTAATTTTAGAAGTTGAAACATGTTGTTTAGGTTATTCTTATCAGGCACTTTTTATATTCAACTAGCGGACCCGGCAGACTTCGTCCAGCCCAAAAAACTACTTTTCCCGTGGGAATGATATACTTTCCCGTGGTAAAAGTCAATTAAAAACCTTTCTCATGAATCACTCTATTTATTAAAAAAAACCGCATCAAAATCCGTAGCGTAGTTTTAAAGATCTAAGCATACATGCAGACATACATACAGACAGAGGGAAGCGACTTTGTTTTATACTATGTAAGGAAAACGAAAGACATTCTTCTGGGAAAGGTATATTTGTCCCTTTTGCTGTGGAGGTCGCCGGCACTTGGTGTGCAGAAGCCAAGGCTTTTGTCAGAGTTAGGACGAAGGATGAGGATGCCCGCACCGAGACGTACCTGGTGCAACACATCTCGCTGGCAATACAGCGAGGTAAAGCTGCCAGCGTGATGGGCACTTTCCCACCAGGTGCGACTCGAGGCGGTCTTTTGGACTAATGTACATTATGTTATGTATTGTTAATGTAAAAAATATAGAAAACAATATTTTACTATCCCATAAATCCATTCAAGATCATATTTTTCATTTATCATCATTATCATTATCATTAAAATCATCTGAAGATACTTAAGTAGCTTGTTTTTATTGTTTGTTTTTATTCTCATATTAAATGGATTAAAGCAGCCCGGATGGTGTAGTGGATAGGGCCGCGGCCTTCTATGCAAGAGGTCGTGGTTCGAATCCCACCACGTACCAATGTGTTTTTTCGGTTTTCGAATTTCATATGTACGTATATTCGGCGCTTTTACGGTGAAGGAAAACATCGTGAGGAAACCTGCACACACCTACGAAGAAATTCAAAGGTTGTGTGTAACCTAATCTAGGATTGGGTCTGGTTTCCCTTCTGGGTTGCGGAGGTCAGATGGCAGTCGCTCTGTGTAAAAACCAGTACCCTCGTTCAATCCCCTAGATTAGGTAGCCGACCCCGAGAGATACGGGAAAAAGGCTAGGAAGATGATGATTAAATGGATTAAAGGTATCTATGAATGAACGAAAACAGTGAAATATTACTAAAAAGCATCCCATTCACAAAATCGTTTGAACTCAAAACCCTACGCTGATTGCACTTCCTCCCTCCGCCCTTGCCCTTACGGCCCTTACGACCTACATCAGCGTTCGTTGACCCCGCAAGGTCGTTACCTGATCGATGGCAGCCCTTATGTGGGTGAAACCGTAGAGGTATGCGTAGGCGAGGATTAGCTTAGCTCGTAGGTAAAGTGTATTATGTACGAGCATTAATTAACGTGGGGTTATAAGGGGTGTAAGGGACAGCGTACCGAAAACTGAAAGGGGTTGATCAGACAACGAAACTGAGCAACTATCACTAGGGAATTCTTTTAGGTTTCTTTTTACTTATTATTATTATTAACAGCCCGAGGTGTCCCACTGCAGGGCAAAGGCCTCCCTCCCCTTCTTCCATTCCTCCCTGCTTTGTGCCTTCTCTAACCAGTTTTGGGCGTATGCATCTAGCTCGTCACGCCATCTTTTTCTGGGACGACCTCGTGCCCGTCTCGCGTTAAGAGGGACCCAATGTGTAGATCTTCCTGCTCAAAGTGCATCTGGCATCCTAGCGACATGTCCAGCCCAATCCCACTTAAGGGATGCTGCCTTCTGACCTACGTCTACGATTTTTGTACGCGTTCGCAGCGTCGTGTTTCTTACTCGGTCGATTAACCTGACCCCGAGTATGCTGCGTTCCATACTTCTTTGACAAACCTTGAGTTTGGACTTTTGGATGTCAGTCAAAGACCTTCTTTTTACTTGCACACACAAAATGACCCCCTTGATCAGACAATTTGTATAGGAAAGCCACAGAAGAGTAAAAGGCGTTGGGGATTATTTATGGTATTAATCAGATTTATCGTACTTTCTTGTAGAAATTATCTATTTTAGCACAAATATTAAACATTAAAAACTGAAAGCAGTAGAAAAACAATGTTGTCCGTGCAGTGTCAAAGACTACACATCTACAATTTTGTTCTGTTACAAGTCGTGCTTTTTAAACTACCTATTTTGGTATTTAGATTTTGACAGTGATAATGATAAAACTTTGGATATTAGCCAAAGTTGGAGTGCAATATACAGCATCGACCTGCAGAGGTGAGCTGCAAGTCAGCTCGACTCAAGCCACTTTGGAAGCGTTACTGAGCATCTCTCATTCTCTTCTGATGTTGGGCAGAAATATTTTTTAATATCTGCACTTGACAATTGTGCGTATTTCCTTGACAATCGAGGAAATTATTTCGCCCTAAGGCTTTTTTACATTATAGGCTAGGTAATAGTCATATGAATTTGATATCAACAATATGTTATTTTTATCACATTTCAC